>LR753456.1:434831-482083 GCA_902729485.2 Mus minutoides
GCAGACCGTCGCTGCTTAGCAGAAAGTTTGCTGAATTGCGAACGAGCCTATACGAGCCTATACGAGCCTACACGAGCCTCAGGCACTCGCCTGCGTTAAAGCAGCATAAATAGGCAAGCCTGGAGCTGCGTTAAGGCGGCATAAATAGAAAATGAAACCATGGGAAATGTGCACTCGTGCCCGATTCGTGGAGCCCTTACGGAGTTGTTAAAGACAAAGGGCATTAAGCTCACGGATCGCGTTCTGAATACTTTTTTGCAGGAAGAAGACACTGCTGCTCCCTGGTTTGCATTGTCAGGGAATTTAACCCTTACATGTTGGGATAAACTGGGAAGAGATTTAGATTTTGCCTGGGATCATGGCAATCTGAAAGATGGAGTTAGGCCTGTATGGAGGCTCGTTCGTGCGTGTATAGAAAGCGAAAGTTGTAAGAGGGCTATGAGAAATGCAGAAGCAGCAGTGGAGGAATTAAAAGAAAGACGGTCAGTGCTTTCTCAGGAGGAAGACATAAAAGAGCTTCCTCAAGCCACTGAGATGAAGTCAGCATTTTCTCAGACGGAAGAGTTGCAGGAGAGTCTGCTAGAGCTAGAGCGGTCTCAGGAGAATGAGCTAAGGGAGTACAACTTAGAACATTTTCTAGAGGGAAAAGGCAAGATTCAGAAGACAAGGAAAGAGAGATTGTATCCAAGTTTGAGTGAGTTAAGCAGCTCGTCCAGTTCGGATGAGGACGAAGAGGCCATGGAGAAGAGAGAGGAAGAATTGGAAGCTCTTTTTGCAAAAATGGAGGCACTTGGTATAGAGCCAAAGAAAAGGAAGAAGAAGAAAGGGAGGTTGAAGAAACCGGAACAGGAACAAGGAGGTGGGCACAAGTGCCCGCCATGGCCGGATGGGGCTACACCCTGTCCTCCTCCTTATGCGGAAGCAACGCCATCTTTAAAATCTGCAGGGCATGGTTCCACGGAAGCAACGCCATCTTTAAAATCTGTAGGGCATTACTCCTTTTGTCCAGAAACCTGGCGAGAGGCTTCTCTAACATTTCCCATTATGGAGAACAACAATCGGAGGTGGCATGAGCCTTTGGAGTTTAAACAATTAAAAAATTTAGTTGAATCAGTTCAGGCCTATGGGATTAACGCTTCTTTTACTGCAGCACAAGTGGACAGATTAGCACAGTCAGCTATGACGCCTCAGGATTGGATGGATACTGTGAAGGCATGCATGCCCATGGGGCAATATTTAGACTGGAAATCTTTATTCTTTGAGTATGCTCAACAGCAGGCCCGTACTAATGCTGATAACAATCAGCCTGCTTGGTCATTTGACATGTTAACAGGGCAAGGCCAATGGGCTAATAATCAATTGGTTGATCCCATTGAGGTGTATGTTCAAATTAATAACTTAGCAACTAAGGCATGGAAAGCATTACCCAATAAAGGTCAGGTGACAGGAAATCTTACCAAGATCATCCAAGGACCAACCGAGCCCTTCTCAGATTTTGTAGGTAGAATGATGGAGGCAGCAGGAAGAGTTTTTGGAGATACAGAGACAGCTATGCCTTTAGTGCAACAGTTGGTTTATGAGCAATGCACTAAGGAATGCAGAAATGCTATCTCACCATGGAAAGGAAAAGGCTTAGAAGCATGGATGAAAGCATGTCGAGAGATAGGTGAGCCTCTTTCTAATGCAGGACTAGCAGCAGCTGTAATGCAGCTTGCTAGAGGAAGGAACAGTGCTCCTTCATGTTATGGCTGTGGACGCCAAGGACACCTTAAACGGCATTGTCCTGGAAATGGCAGTGAAAGAAGGCCTGTGAGCGACCAATATCCAAGGGTGCCAGGCCTATGCCCTAAATGCGGGAAAGGCTATCACTGGGCACGAGAGTGTCGCTCAGTCAGGAATGGTACCAGGCAAGCTGTTACTCAAGCCGCAGGAGAAGCACGTCCAAAAAACGTGCGGCGGGGCCCACGACCCCAGGGCCCTCGAATATATGGGGCCATGGAAGATCAGGACTCACAGCAGATACGTCTGTGCCCTCAGTTCCCAGGAGAGCCACTCCGGGTTCGGCAGGACTGGACCTCAACTGCACCACCAGACTCGTATTGACCCCTCAAATGGGGGTGCAGCCCTTGGGGACTGACTTTAAAGGGCCCCTCCCACCGAATACCGTGGGACTTTTGATAGGGCGTTCCTCTTCTGCTCTTAAAGGGCTTATTATACACCCAGGAGTTATTGATTCGGATTATACAGGTGAAGTCAAAATTCTTGCCTCGTCCCCTCGTGGGATTGTAGCAATCTCCCCAGGAGACAGGATTGCACAGATTGTATTACTACCTAGCTTACATAATATGTTTGCTCATAGAGATCAGGAAAGGGGAAATTGTGGATTTGGTTCTTCTGGCACAGATTCAATGTTTCTATCTTTAGATTTAGATCAACGCCCCACCATAAAACTTGAAGTGGATGGCAAGCAACTGTTAGGGCTTTTAGATACTGGGGCAGACAGAAGTATTATTGCCTTAAAGGATTGGCCAAAAGGATGGCCTGTGCAAGTTTCTTCTCAAACTTTGCAGGGTCTTGGATATGCCAAGTCTCCTGATATAAGTGCCAGAATACTTACATGGAAAGATCAAGAGGGGCACTCTGGGTCTTTTCAACCATATGTCCTAGAGTTGCCAGTAAGCCTATGGGGAAGAGATCTTTTGAAGGCTATGAAGATGAAGTTGACTAATGAAGCTGATTATTCTGAAGGTGCTACCAGCATAATGAGGAACATGGGATGGTATCCCTCCCATGGGCTAGGACGGACTTTACAAGGAAGACGGAGTCCTATACAACCACAAATTCGCAATTCCAGGCAGGGACTGGGTTTTTCCTAGTGGCCACTGAGGACAGTATACCCATTACTTGGAAGACGGAGGGCCCAGTGTGGGTTTAGCAGTGGCCACTATCCTCCGAAAAATTGGAAGCAGCACAAACTTTGGTACAAGAGCAATTAGCGTTAGGTCATATTAAACCTTCTGTGTCTCCTTGGAATACACCTATATTTGTAATTAAGAAAAAATCAGGTAAATGGAGACTTTTACATGATTTGCGTGCTATCAATCAGCAAATGCAGATCATGGGGCCAGTACAGAGAGGATTACCTCTTCTGTCATCCTTACCAGCTTCCTGGCCTATTATAGTAATAGATATTAAAGATTGTTTTTTCTCTATTCCATTATGTTCTAAAGATAGTAAAAGGTTTGCGTTCACTTTACCTTCTTGTAATCATGAGGAACCAGACCAGCGTTTTGAGTGGGTAGTTTTACCTCAAGGTATGGCCAATAGCCCTATGATATGTCAACTCTATGTTGGGGCTGCTATTAATCCAATTAGGAAGAAATTTCCACAACTGAGGTGCATTCATTACATGGATGACATCCTTCTGAGTTCCAAGACATCAGAGTGTCTTGAAGATGCTTATATAGAGCTTTGTCACTTATTGGAAAAGAAAGGACTATTCATAGCTCCTGAAAAGGTGCAAAAGGAACAGGTTGTAGATTATCTAGGTGCCAAAATAGGCATGAAACGAATAGTGCCACAAAAGGTAGAGTTTAGGAAAGATACCTTGAAAACTTTGAATGATTTCCAACGATTATTGGGAGACATTAATTGGGTTAGATGTTATTTAAAGATCCCAAATTATGAACTAAAACCGTTGTATGACATTTTAAGAGGTGATTCGGCTCTTGATTCCCCTCGACATTTAACACCAGAGGGGAGGACAGCATTGCAGAAGGTAGAGGAAAGGTTACAATCTGCATTTTTACAATGTTGGCAAGAAGACAAGCCTATACTTTTGTGTGTCCTTGCCACCTATGGACAACCTACTGGTATTTTATGGCAAGAGGGACCATTGTTGTGGATTTATCCAAAAATATCTGCAGGAAAATTTATTGAGCATTATCCCTCCGCTGTCGCTGCACTGGCATTCCTAGGAATTCGACAGTGTCTGCAGCATTTTGGTTACCCACCTGCTACAGTAGTAGTTCCCTATTCTAAACAGCAGGTGAGAGTGTTGGCTGGCACAGTAGATGATTGGGCTACTTTACAGTGTAGTTTTGATGGAGACATTGACAATCATTACCCTAAACATCCGTTAATCTCTTTGTTCAAAGAACATCCTGTAGTTTTTCCAAAAATTACATCTACTTCGCCTGTTCATGGCGCTCCTAACATATTTACTGATGCTTCCAAAACAGGATGTGGTGCTTATATGATAGGCACAAATGAACCAGTATTATGCCAATTTCAGCCTGGTTCTCCTCAAACTGTAGAATTACAAATTATAGTTGAAGTATTTCGAAACTGTAGCTTTGCTTTTAATTTGATATCTGATTCCCGTTATGTGGTGAATGCAGTTAGGATTTTAGAAATAGCAGGTCCGATAAAATTTAACAGTCCAGTGTGTACTATTTTATTGGAATTGCAGGACTTGATTTGGAAACGGTCTCAAAAGTTTTATATTCAGCATATTAGAGCTCATACTGGATTACCTGGACCACTGAGTGAAAGTAACGACGTAGTGGACCGGTGGACCAGGATGGAGTGCATCTTTTTTAGTACTAGTATAGAACGAGCTAGGGAATTCCATCAATTATATCATGTCAATGCTAAAACTTTACAACTAAAATTTCAGCTCTCGCAGGCTGATGCTAGGCAAATCATCCTGGATTGTCCTCAATGTGTGATTCACCTGCACCCACCTCATGTGGGTGTAAATCCAAAAGGATTGCTGCCACTTAAGATTTGGCAAATGGATGTGACTCACATTTCAGAGTTTGGGACTCTGAAGTATGTACATGTTTCAATTGATACTTGTTCAGGAATTATTCATGCTACCCCTTTATCTGGTGAGAAGGCTCGCCACGTCATTGGACATTGCCTGGATGCCTGGGCCGCCTGGGGAAAGCCTCAGCAGTTGAAGACTGATAATGGTCCGGCCTATACAGCGCACTCCTTTGAATCTTTCTGTAAACAAATGGATGTCAACTGCAGTCATGGACTGCCATATAATCCACAAGGCCAAGGCATTGTGGAGCGAGCCCATTGCACTTTGAAAGAGTGCTTACAAAAACAAAAAGGGGGAATAAGCCAAGGCCGTACCCCCAAGGAACGGAACAGGAGTTTCCTCCGGAGCATACTCCATGCCAAAGTAAAAGACATAATAGTAAAGAAATAATTCCAGGATTTGAGTTTTCTCCCCCCTTAAAGGGGACACAATTTAATTATTCAGGCAATCATACAGGGAAGCGAAATGTTTGGCCTTGGTACCAATGGCTATTATCGAATAGCCGGGGAGCTTTTACTTCTCTTACACCTTTTGCTCGGCTTTTAGGAGAGACCTTTGAGTTATTTAACATTTCAGCCCTTCGTAGTAAGGGCAGTGACGTAAATTTAACTAACATACATTATAATAACCGGTTCTCTGATTATTCCTATGATGCTGCTCCTGTATGTGTCAAACCACCATTTTTCTTTCTTATTACTCACAACCCTGAGAATTCCTTTTTAGCTTGTAATTCATCTACTGTCACATGTTATTTAGCGGAATGTTGGGCTGGACGTAATAATACAGCCCTCCTGACTAGATTACCCACCTTTGTACCTGTTCCAGTAGAAGCTGATCCTGAGTATTTCCCAATTCTGAGCTTATTACAAGAAAAGAGAGATTTTGGAATCACTGCGGCTATCATTTCTGCAATAGTTATTTCAGCAGCTGCTGCTACTACAGCAGCCATTGCCATGACTAACCAAGTTCAAACGGCAGATACCATTAACAGTGTTGTAGAGGAAACAGCTTCAGCTTTGACTGTCCAGGAAGACTTTAATGCTCATATGTCTTCCGGATTATTATTAGTTAATCAAAGAGTTGATCTAGTGCAGGATAGTGTGGAAGAACTGTTTAAACTGATGCAGATATCTTATGTTTCTTCCCTTAAAGGATTGTGTGTTACCCCTCTGAAAGCTAACTTTAATCGGTCTCTTGAACAGAGTCGCCTCCTTTCAGAGTTTCTTAAAAGCAATTGGTCTATGAAGACAGAAGAACTGTCGAAGAATTTGGCTTCTCAAATTATCACTTTAAATGGCACCAAACTTAACCCTATTACTCTTTAAGGCTTTAACAAATGGATTGCTGGTGCCTTCTCCTTTTTTAAGGAACGGGCAGGGATGTTGGCCTGGGGAGCACTACTTTTTGTTGGAATTTTATTTTGCCTATGGCTTTTGTGCCGTATGAAACGAGAACAAGCACGTCAGAAAGCCGTGGTATATTAGGCTTTGGCAGCCATTGAAGATGGTGCCTCCCCTGGAATTTGGCTGGCAACCTTGAAGGATTGATAATTTGCTAATAAAACTTGCTTAACTTTTTGCTTTAGTCCATTATAGGAAAGTTGCTTATTTCCAGCTTTGACAAGGGGTGCAGCAGAACCCTGAGTTTGTCATCACTATGGTGTTCGAAGGGAAGCATCTATGATCAAGAATTGTTGGCGCAGAGTCTACAAGCAACGTCACATCTGGGAACCGGGCAGGCTTGGGAGCTTTACCCTTAGGCCTGATCCTGGTCCCATTGGTTGCCTGTGGTGTCTCTGCAACAGGACGCAGGTTCCGAGAAAGAGATCTTGTCATGTTGACTAATGCCACTATTGCCATGGAGGTTGGCCAGTCCCCCCCCCCCCCATTTGCCTTGCTGCAGCTAAGCAGCGATGGTTTCTTTTTCGAGTGTGCTTTCTTCCTATCAACAATGAGTGCTGGGGTCCCAACGGTTAGGGTTCAGGCAGGCTATCGCCTAAGACAGGGGCCACGCCCACAGGGGATACCAGCTTACCCTGGGCTTTAGTAAACTTGTGTTGCGTGAGTACTCAGTGACGGGCTTGATGGCCTGGCCTAGAATAGATTTGACTTGGAGCATACGTACTGCTGGAATGCTGGTTGCCACTCGCTCTTATAAAATAAAAAAGGGGGAGCTTTAGGGAGCCTAGCGGCCGCGCCTTAAAAATGGCACTGACTGCCTCAGCCTTATCAGCCTTGCTGGCATAAATAACTCCTAATATGGCATTAGGCTGTGTTGGCAGTGACATGATCCTAAGCCCGAGAATATGATGCTGAAGCCCGAGAATTCCTGGTGTATGAGCAGGAGCTACGTGGCATTCTGTGTGTGGCCAGGATAGGGTTTAATTGGTTGCTTCTGGTGGGGATAGTTCCAGAAGAAGAGAATTCACCATTACTCTTAAGCTGTAACTGCATGCATAAAAGACTGAGTAAATGAACTTGAGTCGCGGAACCCGGTTGGTCTGTGTCTTCTTCCCGCGGGGCGGGGCGGGGCTCGGATCATCAACCCTCTGTCCCAGTTGACTGTTAGTGGTCACCTCAAGCCCCAGTCTCTCAGCCTTGTCCAGGAATTGGTGCTGGGACTCCATATCTCCTGGTCCTGACTTGGTCTTTCTGTGACCTACCTCAACCCTCAAGGAACCTGAGGGCTGCTAGCCAGCATTCTGCACACAATGTACAGAAAGATGACCCTTACCACTTTGAAGAGCCCAAGGATTTAAGGAGGGTTTTTTTGTTGTTGTTTTTGTTTTTTTGCCAGGAAATGAGGATACTTTTGATTGTCACATTTGAATATTAAGATCACATTGGCAACTAGCAATATAAGTGTGTGTATTATGTATGTTAAAAATGTATGCATTTGTGTAGTGGAGGCCAGAGTTCAACCACTTCCACTTTTTTAAAGACAGGGTCTTGCTGTGTAGACCAGGCTGGCCTTGAACTCACAGAGATCACCTACCTCTGCCTCCCAACTGCTGAGCTCAAAGATGTGCACCATGACATTCTTCTATCTTATTTTTGAGGCAGGGTCTCTCTGAATCTAGAGCTTACGGATTCAACTAGACTGCCTGGCCAGAAGGCTCTTTATGTCTCCACCGCCTCAGCAGTGGGATTGCAGGTGTGCACTCCCACACCTGGGTTTTATGTGATTGTTGGGTTCTGAACCCAGATGATCGTACTTGCATAGCAAGTATTTCATTGAGCCACCTCCTGGCCTCTCATAATCTTTTAAAAGTTAACCCTGTATGCTCTCTTCTGGACTTGAAGTTCACTCATCAAAATTCACTATTAAAATGAAGGATGGAACACTGCAGCTTTGACTATCTGCTAGCGAGTTTAGGGGCCCATCCTGGGATCAATTGCTAAAGGAGACCCAAGTGGCTCTAAAACAATTGCTTACGGTAAAGACATGGTTGTGGTTTGAGTGTGAACTATTTGAACACTTAGTCCCCAGATAATGGCAGTTTTGAAAGGTTGTGGAATCTAAAGGAGGCATAGCCTTACAAAAGATCGCTGGGAGTGAGCCTTGAAGGTTTATATCTGGGTCTCACTTCCTATGTACTGTTTGTTTCCTGTTCTGCCAAGATAGGACATGTGGTGTCCCAGCTGCAAATTCCTGTCACCACTGCATGACCTGTCACTATGCCTTCACACTGTGGCTACACATGCCCCCATTCACTCCTTATCAGGAATTTGACCACAGCAATGAGGACAACTGATGGGAGTACCAGCTGCTTGTTTGTTTAGTGCTGGGGACAAAATCCAGGGATCAACATAAATGCAGCCCTGGTTGTCCTAGCAGCTAAAATGTGATGCTCTGAACCCTGGAACCAAACAGACCAAAAAATGTGGAGAATACTTTGTGTGTGAAGACAAAACATGTATAAGCATCACTATCAGGTATTAAAACAAACTGTCAGAAAACAAAGAGACATGACAATGAAGAATTTTGGTGGGCCCCATTTTGGCCCTGGTTTGGGCCTTGAGGTCAAACCAGAGCCTGGCCTTGTGGGAGATTTTTCTGCGGCCTTGTAGGAGAGCCTGAGCCTGGCTCGAGTTTTGAGAGCAGTCCTAGTCACTTCTGTATTGGGGTAACTTAGCAAGACCTGTTTGGCCCCGTCTCTGACCCACTGTTGCTGAGGTAGAACTTTGCCATTGGCCCTGTCAGTCACTCCATACTCTCTGTCACCTTCCCCACCTCCTACATTGTTATCTTACCCCACCAAAAAACCCCCTCCCTATGTTCTGAACTTATATAAGCACAAGGCTGATGCCATAAAATTGAGTTTCTACTTTGACAAGACTCCCTGCTCGGTGTGTTTCTTTTGGGCTGTTGACACTCGCCATCCTGCTCAGCCCCTGAGAGACCCCAGTGGGACAGGGACCTCTTTCCTCTTGCCTGAACCTGCTGGCATGCAGCAGGAAAATGTTAATGAAACTGGCCCTCAGACCTAAAGACTGATACTCATTGTCCTGTAAGGAGACTGAAAAATTAAGGAAGAACAATGAAAATAGTTTTGTGAGGCACAAGTACTGTGCTCGAGACACAGCCAAATAAATGCAGGATTTAAATCAAAAGGCAGACTATACCATGTTGGTGTTGGAGTATCAGCCTCTGAATTCAAATGCCAGCTCTTCAGCTTAGCAACTGGGTGACCCTGGCCTATGCAGTGTCACCAGCAGTGAAAATGGTGACTACGTTAACTCATGGCTGTAAGATAAAATAGTAAACTTTATGTAAGATAACCTGTGTGGAGATAATCTGGTAGATATACTGCAAAACATTACATTTTCATGTTCATAAAAGCTAGGGAAGTGGAGTATAGTGCTTACAGAAAGATTCAAAGACATTCTATACTAGCATGTAATATTTTAGAGTAGGATGCTAGGAAAGCATGATGGTTGGACTCCCTGTTAAATTGATGGGGCACGCTTCCTCCTGTGTCTGTCAGGGTTTGTTTGGTTCACTGAGAAAGGAAAACCCACTTCCCAGTTGCTTCTGATCTCTGTCACCTAGTCTCAAGTTCTTGAGTATTGGCTATTTCTCTGCATGTGTCCTCAGGTATTGGCTGTTTCTCTGCATGTGTCCTCGGGTACTGGCTGTTTCTCTGCATGTGTCTAGCCAAACTTCTGCTCTGCTCATAGAGCAGCCTGCCTGCCTTCACGGAGCCTGCCCATTCCTGGGAAATGCTTGATCGCTCCTTTCACCCAGCACTTTTTAGGTTCTAAGCCTGGTTCTTTCTAAGTTTGTATTTCTGTCCATGTTTAGATTCTATGCCTAATATGATGGGTGCCAAATGTAAATGTAATTCTGGGGGGTTTGCTTCACCCTCTTTGCTCCCAAATAATGACAGGTGTTTCTACACTCATTCTAGCCCATGTTAGCTCCCAAGTAAATGACATGAAGACCTAATTAATTAATTAACAAGCTGCAAGCCCTCTAACTGGGCAGATACTCTTCTATTCTATCTCCACTATACTATCTTGGCTACTTCCCAGTCATGTGGTTCTTTAGCTGCCATCTGAGTCTTACCGTGGTTCACTCTGGTTCATGTATGTCCTCATGGCTGCACTCTCATAGCCACCTGATGGTAAATCCATCTGGTCCTTCTTTTTGGTGGTCTCTTGGTCCATATTCTTCTCTGTCTCTTTTCTTTTTCTCTTCCCACCCCTTCACTTCAATCCCTGGGATTGGAAGTTCTGCCCTCTTCTATCCAGCTAATTGGCTGATCAGAACTTTATTAACCAATCAGAGCTGATGGAAATTTTTTTACATAACTTGAGACCTGAGGTGCTTGACTGTGCCAACCTCCAGACTACAACCAGATGTCTGGACATAGAAATCAGCATCTTAATCCACAGTGCACAAAACCATCTCCCAACAGCTTGTACCTTCTCAATTGGTGTCTCCTGGATGCCTGGGACTCCATTCTTCATCCATGGGAACTGCATCCTCATAACCTCTTCACCTAGTTTCTGAACTTATTGAACCTGGCCTGAATATACTGTCCAAGCCATCATAGGAAAATGAAGAAATTCTTCATTCTTAGTTCCTTTTTCCTCTCTCCAAGCCTTGTTTGTTTCTGACTAGTCTCCCTCCCCACATTCATAAATGTCTCTCCTATAAGTTTGCAACAACTGAGAGTTGTGAATAGGAGCAGAAACTGTCACACACTCAACACACACACTGCATCTGCTCTCAGAACCACTCTGGAGGTACGTACCGTTTGTTTGTCTACGAATTTCATTCCAAACCTTAGAGTCCAGTTCTAGAGCCCTCTGTGTCCTCCATCCTACAGCCTGCCCAAGTGCACCCTTCCCTCCTGTCAAAGACCAACTTCAATGCCAGGAATAAGCTGAAGTAGAGTGTAGAATTGGCAGGTGCCAAAAGCTGGTAGTTCCTGGTAATTTGGCATATGCTGTTGTGCTGATATTTATCCATATCTTGAACTTTGAAATTTGTCAGAGCTTATATTCTATATCTCAGGATGGCATATATTCATGACATTAATACTACCTGAGCCTTCTGAGTCATTGTATTGCAGGTGTGTGACATTCATCCTACCTGTTGTTTTGATTTTTTTCTAATGAATATCAGTATTTTGCCTGTGTGTGTGTGTGTGTGTGTGTGTGTGTGTGTGTGTGTGTGTGTGTGTGCGCGTATGCCTCAGAGTAGTCAGAAGATTGTTAGAGGTCAGCTCTGGCAGTGTGATCCAAGGAGGGGATGTGGGGTCAGTGACAATGTAAAACAGACACACACTCAGACACACACTTGGTAGACGAAGCCAAGCTCCATCAACTTTATATTTCTTCCACAGTTATATCCCCCAGCAAAATCTTTCAAGCAGTATAAAATTTACAATGTGGTTACATTCTATTTTTTAAGTGAATGATTACAATGAGTATAAGTAAGAAAAACAAACAAACCAAAAACCAGCATGTTCCCCAATACATACCCTTGCATGATTAAATATTTTATGTATAATAGGTGAATAACAAATCATTCATGAGAACCCACATAAATTTGTGTCTAAGCAACTTGTTATAGATTAAGAAAGTGTAAGCCAGCAAGATATACTTCTCAGCTAGTTTCTCTTACTGGCAGGCTACAATTTGCAGTTACAAAGAAAGGATCAATCATTTTATTATTTATCTTAAAAAGTAATCTTATAAAAAATCTTAAAAGAATCACAAATCTAAACTTTAATATAAAAAAATCAATAATTTCTACTTTAAGTCTTCAGGGTGCATACCCACTTACTAACAGTTTTTTATTGAATCATATCAGGAAGGTGAGGGAAAAAATGGGTCCAAGAAATCAGTCATCATGTTGATCACCAACCTATCCTAGGCAAGAAAGTTGCATCTGCTAGTACTGGCCAGGCTGCTATTGTTCTTGTTCCCTGACTTCAGAAAATCCCTGGCTCAACTATCAAGAGTGTGCTTTTCTGTTAAATTGTTCCTCAATATTTTCTACATCAAAGTCACTAGCAAAAAACAACTTACCATAACTTTACTAAAAATCTGTATCTCCAAATTCTTAATAACAATCTACAACTCTAAGTTCTTTCTGAGGATGGTAGTTGGATCACTAATTTATTCTCCTAGCCCTCTGGGTCTCTCTCCTGTCTATAAGCACACCTGATCCTGGCCCCCATCCCCCTCCTCCTCCCCTCTCCCCTCTCCCACTCACTCCCCTCCCTTCCTCTGCCTCCTATGACTATTTTGTTCCCCCTTCTCAGTGAGATTCAAGCATCTTCACTTCTGCCCTCCTTGTTTAACTTCTTCGGTTTTGTGAAGTGTACCTTTGGTATCCTGTACTTTGTGGTTAGTTTCCACTTATCAGTGACTACATACCTCATGCATGTCATTTTGGATCTAGATTACCTCTGTCAGGATATTTTTCTAGTTCCACCCATTTGCCTGCAGAATTCATGATGTCCTCATTTTTAATAGCTAAGTAGTATTCCACTGTGTAAATGAGCCACATTTACTGTATACACTCTTTGGTCGAGGGACATCTAGGTTGTTTCTATTTTCTGGCTATTGTGAATAGATCTGCTATGAACATAGTTGAGCAAGTGCCCTTGTGGTATGGTGGAGCTTCTTTTGGATATATACTCAGAAGTGGTATAGCTGGGACTTTAGGAAGAACTATTTCCAATTTTCTGAGAAACTGCCAGATTGATTTCCAGAGTGGTTGTATATTTGCAATCTCACCAGCAATGGAGGGGTGTTCTACTTGCTCCACACATCCTTGCCAGCATGTGCTGTCACTTGAGTATTTTATGTGAGCCATTCTGATGGGTGTAACATGGAATCCCAAGGTTGTTTTGATTGCCTTTCCCTAATGACTATGGATGTTGAACATTTCTTTAAGTGCTTCTTGGTCATTTGAGATTCCTTTGTTGAAAATTCTCTGTTTCGCTCTGTACCCATTTTTTAAATTGGGTTATTTGGTTTGTCGGAGTTTAACTTTTTTAGTTCTTTCTATCTTTTGGATATATTTTCTATACTTTGACCCTCTGTCAAATGTATGGTTAGTGAAGATCTTTTCCCAATCTGTAGGCTGCCATTTTGTCCTATTGACAGTGTCCTTTGTCTTACAGAAACTTTCAGTTTCATGAGGTTCCATGATCTTAGATCCTGAGCCACTGGTGTTATGTTTAAGAATTTGTCTCCTGTACCAAGGCATTCAAGGCTAATTCCCACTTTCTCTTCTATGAGATTTAGTGTATTTGGTTTTATGTTGAGGTCCTTGATCCACTTGGACTTGAGTTTTCTGCAGGGTGGTAAATACGGATCTATTTGCATTCTTGTACATGCAGGTATCCAGTTAGACCAGCACCATTTTGTTGAAGATGCTCTTCCTTTTTTGTTATATGGTTTGCCCTTTTTTGTCAAAAATCAAGTGTCCATAGGTGTATGGATTTATTTCTGGGTCTTCAGTTTGATTCCATTGATCAATCTGTTTGTTTCTGCACCAAAACCATGCAGTTTTTATGACTATTGCTCTGTAGTACAGCTTAAAGTCAAGGATGGAGATTCCCTCAGATATTCTTTTATTGTTCAGGATTGTTTTGCCTATCTTGGATTTTTTACTTTTCCATATGAAGCTAAGAATTGCTCTTTCAAGGTCTGTAAAATATTCTGTTGGGATTTTGATGAAGATTGCACTGAATCTATAGATTGCTTTTGGTGAGATGGCCATTTTCACTAGGTTAATTCTAACAATCCACGAGCCTGGGAGATCTTTCCATATTCTGCTATCTTTTTCAATTTTTTCCCTCAGGGACTTGAAGTTCTTATCATATAGATCTTTCACTTGCTTGGTTAGTGTTACACCAAGATATTTGATATTATGTGTGGCTATTGTGAAGGTTGTTTTCCCCTAATTTCTTTTTCTGCTTTTTTATCATTTCTATATAGGAATGCTAATGATTTCTTTGAGTTAATTTTGTAGCCCGCCAATTTGCTAAAGGTGTTTATCTGATGTATGGGTTTCCTGGTAGAATTCTGGGGGTCACTTATGTATACTATCATATTATCCATGAATAGTGATACCCTGACTTATTCCTTTTCAATTTGTATCTGCTTGATCTCCTTTTGTTATCTTATTACTCTAGTTAGAAATTCAAGTAATATATTGAATAGATAGGGAGAGAATGGGCAGCCTTGTCTTGTCCTTGATTTTAATGGGATTGCTTCAAGTTTTTTTTTCCATTTAATTTGATGTTGGCTTTTGACTTTCTGTATATTGTTTTTATTATGTTTAGCTATGTGCCTTGCATCCCTGATCTCACCAAGGCTTTTAACATGAAGGCATGTTGGATTTCGTCAAAGGCGTTTTCAGCATCTAATGACATAATCATGTAATTTTTTCCCCCTTTCAGTTTGTTTATATAGTGGATTACTTTGATGGGTTTTTATATATTGAACCATCCCTGCATCCCTGGGATGAAGCCTACTTGAGCATGGTGAATGGAGTTTTCAATGTGTTCCTAGATTTTTCTGGTGAGAATTTTATTGAGTATTTTTGTATCAATGTTCACAAGCAAAATTGATCTGAAATTCTCTTTCTCTGTTAAGTCTTTGTGTAGTTCAGGCATTAGATTCACTGTGACTTTACAGAATGCATTTGGCAATGTTTTTTTTCTGTTTCTAGTTTGTAGAATAGTTTGAGGAGTATTGGTATTATCTCAATTTTGGTTGGGGGGGTTTAATGATTACTGCTTCTATTTCCTTAGGGGTTATGGGACTGTTTATATAGTTTACCTGATCTTGATTTAACTTTGGTATGTGGTATCTGTCTAGAAAGTCATCCATTTATTTCATTTACATTTCCCAGTTTTGTGGAATACAGGTTTTTGAAGTATGACCTGATGTTTTTTTAATTTCTTCAGTTTCTGTTGTGATGCCTCCTTTTTCATTTCTGACTTCATTAATTTGGATACTGTCTCTGTGCCTTTTAGTTAGTTTATCTAAGGGTTTGTCTATCTTGTTGATTTTTCTCAAAGAATCAGCTCCTGATTTTGCTGATTCTTTGTATTGTTTTCTTTGTTTCTGATTGATTTTCAGCCTGAGTTTGATTTTTTTCCTGCTGTCTGCTCCTCTTGGGGTTGTTTGTTTCTTTTTGTTCAGGTGTGCTGTTAAGTTGCTAGTATGAAATCTCTCCAATTTCTTTATGATGGGACTTAGTGGTATGTATATTTCCTCTTAGCACTGCTTTCAGCATATCCAATAAGTTTTGCTATTTTGTGCCTTCATTCTCATTGAATTCTAGAAAGTCTTTAATTTCTTTCTTTATTTCTTCCCTGACCAAGTAATCATTGTGTAGAGAGTTATTTTCTATGACTATGCTGGCTTTCAGTTGTTTCTATTGTTGTTGAAGTCCAGTCTTAATCCATGGTGATCTGATAGAATTCATGGGGTTATTTCAATCTTCTTGTATCTGTTGAGGCTTGATTATATGGTCAGTTTTAGAGAAGGTTCTGTGAGGTGCTGATAAGAAGGCATATTCCTTTGCTTTTGGATGAAGGATTCTGTAGATATCTGTTAAATCCATGTGGTTCATAACATAATTCTTTCTGTGTTTAGTTTCTGTTTTGATGGCCTGTCCACTGGTGAAAATGGGGTGTTGAAGTCCTCCAATATTATTGTGTTAGTTTAATGTATGATTTGAGCTTTAGTAATTTTTTTTAAGAATGTGGGTACCCTTCATTTGTGGCGTAGATGTTGAGGATTGAGACATCATCTTGGTGGATTTTTACTTTCATGAGTATGAAGTGTCCTTCTCCATTTCTTTGATAACTTTTGGTTGAAAGTCTATTTTACTAGCTATTAGAATAGCTACTCCAGCTTGTGTGCTCAGAATACCTTTTTCCAGCCCTTTACACTGAGGTAGTGTCTAACTTTGTTTCTGAGGTGTATTTGTTGCATGCAGCAGAATGATGGATCCTGTTTATTTATCCAGTCTTTTAGCCTGTGTTTTTATTATTAAGGAATTGAGTACATTAATGTTGAGATATTAATAACCAATGGTTGTTAGTTCCTATTATTTTGATATTAGAGGTGGTATGTGTGTTTGTATGTGATTTTCTTCTTTTGGTTTTACTGTGAGATGATTAATTTCTTGTGTTTTCTTGGGTTTAGTTATCCTCCTTGTGTTGGTGCTCTTCTTGTATGCTCTGTAGGGCTGGATTGACTAAATTTGGTATTGTCAGGGAATATCTTGGTTTCTCCATCTATGGAGTTTGAAATTTTGCTGGTTATAGTAGCCTGGACTGGCATCTGTGGTCTCTCAGGGTTTTCAAGACATCTGTGTAGGATCTTCTGACTTTCAGAGTCTTTGTTGAGAAGTCAGGTGTAGTTCTGATAGGTCTGCCTTTAGCTTTTCCCCCTTACAGCTTTTAATCTTCTGTATTTGCTCTGTACATTAAGTGTTTTGATTATTATGTATTGGAAGGATTTTCTTTTCTAGTCTAATCTCTTTGGTGTTCTGTAAGCTTCTTTTCAGGTTAGCCATCTTCTTTAGGTTAGAGAAGTTTTCTTCTGTGACTTTGTTAAAGATGTTTTTTGGCCTTTTGTCCTGGGAATCCTCACTTTTTTTCTATTACTATTATTCTTAGGTATGGTCTTTTCATAGTGTCCCAAATTTCCTAGATGTTTTGAGTTAGGAATGTTTTATATTTTGTATTTTCTTTTACAAATGCATCAATTTATTCTATGGTATCTTGTATGCATGATATTCTCTCTTCCATCTCTTGTATTCTGTTGATGATACTGGCATCTGTCATTCCTGTATTCTTCCCTAGTCTTTCCATCTCCAGGGATGTCTCTGCTTGCATTTTGTTTATTGCTTCTATTTTAAGTTTTAGGTCTTGGACCATTTCATTCATATCCTTTGCCTATTTGATTGTATTTTCTTGTATTTCTTTAATGGATTTATTTATTTCCTCCTTAAATGCTTTTACCTGTTTGATTAAGTTTTCCTGTATTACTTTAAGGGAATTATTTATTTTCTTTAAGGCCTCTATCGTCTTTGTGATAAGGGGTTTTACTGTCATAGTCTTGATCTTCAGGTGTTAGGATATCCAGGATTTGCTATAGTAGGAGAGGTGGGTTCTGATGGTGCCATATTACATTGGCTTCTGTTGATTATGTTCTTGTGCTTGCCTTTAGCACAAGTGTTTTCAGTGGTGTTGGCTGCCCTGGTTATACGGGTTGGAGCAGTCCTCCTTGGAGGTAAATAGAACCATTTGTCCAGGGTCTGAGCAGGCCTTCTGGGAGGCAGGCAGAGCCATAGGATGATGTTCAGTGCAGTGCACCAATCCTCACTGCAGGTGTAGGTGCTGACCAGAAGGAGGATGGAGCTTGCAGAAGGCAGGGCAGAGCCCATGACTAGTGGGCTTGCTAGGGTTCCAGCAAGTGGGAGTGGGAGGATATCCCATGTGTGTGTCTCAGGTTAGAGCAGAACTCTTAGGAGGCAGGTGGTATTGTGGGGTGGGGCAAGACTGCTGAGTCAGGTTTTAATGTATGTACTGACTGTCCTGGAATTCATTGCACAGACCATCCAAGTCAATGAGATATATCTGCCTCTGTCTCCTGAGTGCTGAGATTAAAGGCATGAGCCAATATTCCCAGATAACCCATCACTTTTTGTAATTAGTAATTTTTCATACAATTTCCCTGATGTGTGCTTAATACTGTTGATCTGTTTGCTTTTCTCTTTATGTCTATTAGTTGGCATTTCTTTTGCAAGGCTATATCCTATTCAAAGAGCAAAGAAATGACAGAGGTGAACCTCGTTTAGTTTTTTTCTAAAATGACTTGGATTACATAAAACTTCTGCTTAGGAAATAAATGGAGGATGCATCAAAATTAAATGACCATATTGTCAGTAAAGTATACATTTATTGTGTTGTTATTATCTGTGCCCTTTCCTCAGCTTTGAGCAGGCTAAATCAGACATTGTTTTGTCACAGTCAGCTTGCCCACCTAGAGTAGAGTCTTCCAATCTAGGTGAAGTCTATTGTCCTGTGACATCTGCAACTTCCTGAAAGAAGCCACTATTTGCTGAGCAGTTGAGCTTGTTTTCCTGATGAGATCCTGGCAAAGTGATAAGATCCTGACTAAGTGGGCGATGGGTCTTCCCCCTTTAACTAGAATTAACATTGAGCCTTGATCAGAAACTTTGTCTTGGTCACATTCTTCTCTCATCTTCCCATTCACCCCCAGCTTTCCTTTTAGGTAGCCAATTTTTCATAGCTACTGGTGGCTACAATTATCGTGCTTTCTCTTGTACACATGTATGTGATATTTTACAATGCAATGACCTATAAGGATGTGCATGTGAACTTCACTCAGGAAGATTGGGCCTTGCTGGATCCTTCACAGAAGAGTCTCTACAAAGATGTGATGCTGGAGACTTTCAGGAACGTCACTGCTATAGGTAAGACATTGAATTTTCTTCACTCTTTAAAATAAGGGCATGACTGTTTCTTTGATATTGATGCTTTTCTGTAATTTCAAGTGAGAATGAGGAAGAATGAAGTAAAAAAGTTAGACATTGTTCTAAGGTTCACTAAAGATGGTAACTTAAATTTTGCCTAATTTCTCTTAGGCAAATGGATGTATCTGGAGGATATCATCCTGAGTGAGGTAACCCAATCACAAAAGAACTTACTTGATATGCACTCACTAATAAGTGGATATTAGCCCAGAATCTTAGAATACCCAAGATACAATTTGCAAAACACAAGAAAATCAAGAAGGAAGACCAACTTGTGGATACTTCATTCCTCCTTAGAATAACAAACAAAATACCCATGGAAGGAGTTACAGAGACAAAGTTTGGAGCTGAGATGAAAGGATGGACCGTCCAGAGACTGCCCCACCCAGGGATCCATCCCATAATCAGCCACCAAACACAGACATTATTGCATATGTCAGCAAGATTTTGCTGAAAGGACTCTGATATAGCTGTCTCTTGTGAGGCTATGGCAGTGCCTGTCAAATACAGAAGTGGATGCTCACAGTCACCTATTGGATGGAACACAGGGCCCCCAATGGAGGAGCTAGAGAAAGTACCACAGGAGCTGAAGGGATCTGCAACCCTATAGATGGAACAACAATATGAACTAACCAGTACCCCCAGAGCTCGTGTCTCTAGCTGCATATGTAGCAGAAGATAGCCTAGTTGGCCATAATTGGGAAGAGATGTCCCTTGGTCTTGCAAACTTTATATGCCCCAGTACAGGGGAATACCAGGGCCAAGAAGTGGGAATGGGTGGCTAGGGGAGCAGGGCAGAGGGAGGGTATAAGGGACTTTTGGGATAGCATTTGAAATGTAAATGAAGAAAATATCTAATAAAAAATTGGAAAAAAAAATTTTGCCTAATTTCCAATAATATATCATACATTTTCTGGTACTGTATTTTAGGTTACAATTGAGAAGGCCATACTATTGAAGAATATTGTCAAAGTCTTAGAAGACAAGGAAGGTAATTTTCATGTGCAAGTTGATATGAATATGCCTCTGAAGAAATGTTAATGTTTTCTGGAAGTTTAAAGGAAAAGCAACAGTGTAGAAAATACTGTTTTAAGTATATCAGTGATTACTAAGTTCTTACAAAACCATGTACCTCATTGTCAGGTATCTGATTTGTGTTTGCAAGGCATTTTTTTAAGAAAGTAACAATGCCTTAACAAATATCACCATTTGTATCATAGTTCCATTAAAGCTATGATGAAGAACTGCCAATCTGTTTAGTCTCATACTACTCATATTGCAAAAGGTTAATCACACTGACTAGGTGATAAATATATGTCCAAAATCTTATAATATCCAAATAGTCCATAGTAAAGCCAGGGTTACTCATATACTTGTAGTAACATTGCTAAGCTTAGTGAGAAGGGCAGTTTATGAGAGTCAAGAAAGTTGTTGTGTGAGCCGGGCTTGGTGGCACATGCCTTTAATCCCAGCACTTGGGAGGCATAGGCAGGTGGATTTCTGAGTTCGAGGCCAGCCTGGTCTACAAAGTGAGTTCCAGGACAGCCAGGGCTATACAGAGAAACCCTGTCTCGAAAAATCACACACACACACACACACACACACACACACACACACACACACAGAGAGAGAGAGAGAGAGAGAGAGAGAGAGAGAGAATGTTGTGGAGAAGAAACCTTAATCCCTATACCACATGTCTATTAGGAATATAATCTGAATGCAATGTTTTTTCTCATTTTTTATTTGTTACTCTTTTTTAAATAGGTACATCATATTTCACAATGGATTCAAGGCATGTGAGCATAGGGTTATTGAAAGAAGCAAAGTCTCTCTCTCTCTCTCTCTCTCTCTCTCTCTCTCCCCAGAACAGTTAGAAGATAGTAGCGCCCACTTTTAGTAAACTTTCTGAATATGATACAAGTTTACCATTGATTGGTTTTCCAGCTTCACTGGGAATACATCCATAAATTCACACTGCAGAAATGTGAAAATTCTTGTTTGTTCTGGTCCACTTTTCAAATGTAGTATGATTCATATTAAAGAAAAATTTATGAATGCTATCAGTGTGGTAAAGCTCTGAGTTTTTCCTGTTTTCTTCAAATATGTAAAAAACTTCATAGAAAAATGATGCTATGAGTGTGAGGCATGTAATAAATGCTTCTACCATCACAGATATCTTCAAAGACACAAAACAACCCAAAATTTAGGGGAAACCATGAATGCAAACAAAGTGATAAAACATTAAAATCTGATTCCTCTTTACCATTAAACTGAATAGTAAAATTAATTCATACAGATAAAAGATTCATCAGTGTAATGAATGTGGTAAAGCTTTCACAGGTGCCAATTATCTTTGCAGGTATGGAAGAAGTCATACTAGAGAGAAAATCTCTAAATATAGTCCATGTTGTAAAGCCTTTGCATATCACAATCACCCTCAAAAGAATGAAAGAATTCATATTGGAAAGAAACCTTATAAATGAAATCAATGTGGTGAAGCCTTTGCACGTTACAGTCATCTCTGAATACATAAAAGAACAGATACTGAGCTCGAGAAATGGCTCAGTGGTTAAGAGCACCAACTGCTCTTCCAGAGGTCCTGAGTTCAAGTCCCAGCAACCACAAGGTGGCTCACAATCATCTGTAATGGGGTCTGGTGCCCTCTTCTGGTGTGTCTGAAGAGAACAATGGTGGTGTACTTCTATGCATAAAATAAATAAATAAAAATTTAAAACACACACACACATACTGGAGAGAAACCCTATAAATATAATCAATGTGATAAAGCTTTCCCATATCACAATAGTCTCCAAATGCATAAAAGGACACGTACTGGAGAGAAGCCTTATGAATGTAACCAATGTGGCAAAGCCTTTGCACGTCAAAGTCATCTTCAATGCATGAAAGAATTCATATTGGAGAGAAACCACATGAATGTATTTAATATGGTGAAGCCTTTGCACATATTTATAGTCTTTATCATCAAGAAAGTATTCATACTGGAGAGATTCTATGCATGTAAGCAATGTGGTAAAGCCTTTGTGTTATGGGTCCACTTAGATCCAATACAACTCCAACACCAGGTCAGTACAGATGACAAGAATTTATTGTAACCATGCCACTACTGATCAATCAGGACTGTAGAATATACTCAGGAGCTGAGCTGCAACCCATGTTACAAAACTTTTAATCTTGAAAACCACAAACATGTGTGCCATGTTACAGATACATTTTCCATCCATCAGCACTTAAGAATAGGGGCTTTCTTTATGTGATTGAACAATGTCAATGGATACAGAATATAGGTTTTACAGTCTAACCAATCATATCCATTTATTCTTTTGTGGTTAGGAATAGTCATTATGTTTTGTGGAAGAAAAGATGAATAACAGAAGCTGTTCAGTTATTGGGAAGTTTCCAGCTTCCCTAGAGCCTAGGAATTTGAATACAGTTTCATTTTATGATTAAATGGAATCTAGTAACAAAAAGACAGTACTTAGAACACATTTATTTTACTTGTTCCCAAAATTTGTATATCACAGTTCTCTACAAATAGATAAAAGAATGCATATTGGAAAGAAACCCTGTGAATATAAGCAGTGTGATAAAGCCTTTTCTGACAGTGGACCTGTAGGGAAAAACATGAATGCTTCACTGATAGGATTCTCCTGTGGCAAAGCCCATGAAAATACCTTCCCACTTGGCAAAGACCTGGGATGAATTTGGTGGCTTCTATGCTTATTATCTAGATCACATGTGCTATAAGCTCTCCTTGCTTTTGCTATGCTTATGTTAATACTCATAGCAATGTTTGCTTTTACCTTGTCAATCATGGACAAGGCTGGGATCTTGTAGGCTGAAAGTTCTGTGAATGATTTTGTGTTTTTCTCAATACTCTTTCAAGGAGTAAAACCCTCTTCTCCTCTCTTTACCTCTGTTGATCCTCCAGATGTGTCCATTATTCCTAAGTATTATGGGACATGTAATCATGTCCCCAGAGAAACAGCTACAGTCACACTGAGTAAGCCTGTGGCAGTTGTGGAGAGCAGTGGGTCCTGCTTGCATAACTGTTCTGAGGAAGCTATGTCTGGTAAACAGAGACTTAAAATGGGAAAGCCGGGGCTGGTGAGATGGCTCAGCGGGTAAGAGCTCCCGACTGCTCTTCCGAAGGTGATAAGTTCAAATCCCAGCAACCACATGGTGGCTCACAACCATCCTTAATAAGATCTGGCGCCCTCTTCTGGAATGCCTGAAGACAGCTACAGTGTACTTACATATAATAAATAAAATAAATCTTTAAAAAAAAAAAAATGGGAAAGCCATGTTTGATCAATAGAGACTTAAAAATAGTTCTTAGAAAGATGGCATCAAATTGATAGGTGCTTATTGGGAAAGGTTGCTTGGTACAATGAGCACATCTCTATGTGCAATTTAAAAAGTATTATGACAGAGGGGTGCTATTTGATGAGTAGATGTATATCTACAAATGTTTATTTAATCTGTGTCGCCTTGCATAATTGAATAACCAGCTACCAACTGGCGATGTCCACAGGATATTTCTGGCTAGGCATTTATTTTTGGCTTGCATAAATTGTGCTTTATAGTGCAAAATAAGATTAAGGAGTAATTGACCTAGCAGGAGATGGGAAGGAGGAAGGAAAACTATTGGGGGCTTTTACAGTGATGGGGCTTTTATAATGCTGATATTATGATTTTATTAAGTAGAATAACTAATTATATCACTCCTCCTGGGAGCAGGCTTGTGATTGTTTAAAGAAAGATGACTCGAGCTATTCAGTGCCACTTGGTTGAAAGGTCTAACAGGTAGTCAGAGTCCTCACTTTTGCAGAGACCACACATCTGTCTTCAGGTTCCAGAACCCCACCAGAGATGGACTCTAGCACTTTTCACAGCACAGTTATCTACAAATACAGAAAATAATACATACTGGAGAGACAATATATAAATGTAAACAATGCGGTAAAGCCTTTACATGTAGCAGTAGTCTTACAAATCATGAGAAAAAGTCAAACTGCAGAGAATCTCCATAAACACAGACAGTGTGGTAAAGTTTTGCACTCCTGGGATCTTCACACAAGAGTAAAACCTTTAGTGTGTAATTAATCTGTTAAAGCCTTTGCATATCTCAGTAGTCTTTGAAGTCCTAAAAGAACTCATACAGAAGGGAATCTATGACTATATAAGATTTAGTAAGATCTTTTAAATCACTGCACACACAAGAGATTAAGAGAAATATCTTTAATGACAGCATGCATTCAGCTCTAGCTAATGCTCAAAGAAGAGCCAGCTGAGAATAAATTTTAATTTCCACCTATGCTGTCATCCTTAAGCCTCTTTTAGGTTCAGGCTCCAGGTTAATTTTTGAACAATTTAAATATGGACTGGAGACTACATGTCTAACCACTTAGACAGATATTTACACAGCAAATATATTCCCAGAATTACTTCTTAAGTACACCAGTGCCCTGAAACAACATCAGTGACAGGTTCCTAAGTACAAAGTCCCAGAGGATGAAAAAGACAGGAAAAGTAGAAGGCAGAAAGTACAAAAGCTGGGGTGGGGAGGCCTTGCAGAAACCTCTGTGTGTGAATGTATGTTTACCTTCCCAGTGAGGAAGGTGTGCTGGCTAACCACAGTGCTCCACAGGGTTTGTTATCTGGTTCCTGTTTGTCTCCCAGGGTTCACATACCTACCAGCTGAAAACTAGCTGCAGTTTACCTAAGCCCAGCATGAAGGACTGAACCCAAGTGAAATTAGAGTATTTGGGGGTTTGTTGGGGGTAGCTCTCTAGTGGATTCAGTGATCCCAAGGAACCAGAGAGTTCACTAGTCCCAAGGAGGTCGGAGAAGTTATGGGATGGGAGAATAAGGAGCAGAGGTGGGGAGAAGGAGCTAGCAAGGAAAGCAGGGAGAGAGAAGTACAGGGGGAAGGGAGATTGAGAGGGAAGTGGAGGGAGAAGGAGGGGAAAGGACAGGAGAGGGAGGAGGGAGAGAGATTGAGACAGAGAAACAGAGAGACAGAGTACAAACGTACAGGATTATATAGGAAGAGCTTCTGGAGACGGGAAAGCTCAGAGTACAAGGTGGGGTCTGCTAACTTTGCTATGTAACAGGTAGAGACTGAGGAGTGCTGGGAGAATCTGGAGGCTCAGCTGTAACCTTCTCAGCCTTGAGCAGGCTAAGCAGACCTTGAACATTCATCATGACAGCCCTTATCAAGTTGGACAGAGACATCTGCCTTGGCTGCAGTTGCAGGTTCCCATGGGAATTTAGCTGTTTTGGCTGCCTGTGCTGACCTTGTTCTACAACTTATTCCAGCTGAAGAAGGGGATGGATTTTGTGGTTTTTCCCTTTATAAACGTAAAGCTTATTATTAAACTTTGAGTCTTGATCAGAACCTTTGTCTTGGCTTCATTCTTCTCTTGGCCCCCTCTCCCATCTTTTCATTTCCAGCCCCACTTTCAGGTAAACTCAGTTCGCTCGAGGCTGCTGAATGGCTCCACCCAGCCAGCTTTGGTGTGTTAAATATATGCAGATCGGAAGCTGGTCCTGGGTCTGAATCCCAACCGCAACAAAACTATTGTTTCCCCAAATCTCTCTTTAATCGTTAATATCCTGGGCACCCTTCCGCTTGTAGGACAGATTGATAACTCCACTGAAAGTTGAGCTATGCAAGCTAACTACCTTGATTCCAGGAGGAAGGCAAATAACCTACTGAGTAAGGGAAGCTCAGGCTGAAAAGTCAAGGATCTGGTGAGCACAGGGTCGCTGCCCACATAGGGGAGGAGAAAGCGGCTGAGCAGTGATAGGTGCAGTGGTGGTTCCTCCCTAGGGATGGGCGGGGAGACAGTTGGATAAGCTATTGGAGGACAGGCACAAGTACTATAGAAATGCAAATCCCTGTAGATCGTACCTGGACTTGAAGCTTGGTCTGAGAACTTCTACACTGTGTGCCTTCACCACACTCTAACTCCAAGGGAGGTGCTCGACTCACTCAAGATTTACTGGCCAATCAGAGCCTCTAGGCAGACCTGCGAGTCAGAAGGGAAGGCGGGTTTTCCGGGTGCAGTGGTGTCGGTTTCGCTTCGTAGCTGAGTGCTTGAATGGTCCTGTGTGCTGTGCCCTGTTTCCTGCGGTTGGATGCTGTGGAGCTTGCACAGGCAAGCTCCGAGGTTGCGACATGGTAAGCACAGGGTCACTGCCAACAATGGGGAGAAGCAGGAGTTCTGAGCAGCGCGAGTTGGTGTGGTGGGTCTTTCCCCGGACTGACTGGGAATCGGCGGCCATGTGTGAGGTCCCCTGAGGTCCTAGCCACTCGCGGGACCCAGCTGTAGCCTCTGAATAACTTCACTGTGGGGGGCTTCTTCTGTGCAGAGAATTTGGCTTGTGTTAGAAAGATCCTTGGCATGACCCCAAACTCAGAGAATCCTAGTTTCTACAAGTTCTGTTCAAAGCATTTGACATTAAGGTGGACAATCCATTTGGAGTTAGTTTTGTGGAGGTTGTAAAAGGCATCTCATGTGCTGGGTAGCAATCCAATATCAAGCTGTGATGTAAAAGAGTAGAACTGATGATGTAAAGAATTTATTAAAGCTTAGGAAATAGCAAGGCACACCAAGTAGAATTTAGTTGAGGGAGGACTGACTGCCTGTAAAACACCTCACAGATAAGTAATATGCTAACCAAGAGAGATGGAGATTAGGTTGCTAGGTAACACAAGTTAATTCACCAGGATTGTCCAGAAATTAGGCACCAAACCATAACAAAGGAAACAAACTTGATTTACAAGCATCCACTAGGTCCATCTCCATATCAAAGAGCAGGCCTCTAACACGCTGCTCAATTGGGATCACATACCTAGAATAGGGTCAGTTTTAAGGTATAAACAAACTAGTCAAGGAAGAAAAAAGGAAGTTCCCTTGGAAAGTGTATTTGGGGTCTTATCAAGATGATCAAGATATGACACGATATGAGAACACATTCCTTAGCTATTTTGTATGTTTGTTTGTTTTTTGTTTTCGAGCTTACTTCCTTGTCCTAGCCCAGTGTCAAATATTCCTGCCATTTTCCTAGAAGCGATACCAAGGGCTCTCCACACCTGGGAGAGTAGAAGATTCTAATAAAATACAAATTTACCATACTAGGGCTCTATCTGCCCCTAGAGTGGGGTGGAAGGGCAGAGCTGGGAAGGCCTGTGCTATCTGAGTCATTTAGTCTGTACTCCTCCAGTAGGAGAGCAGTTACTTTCCTCTGGGCAGCCTTGCAATCAGCAGGAGCATCAGTGGGAGGTAGCCTGCATGTTCATTCCATATTCTCCTCTGATGCAACTCATCAGAGAGCTGTGAGGGAGACCCGCAAGCCATGCCATCGTGATTGTGGCAGCCACCAGGGTGAACAGGTTGGCTTAGCAATCAGACTCCAATCTGATTGGGCTGTGATGGACTGTGAACCAGACTGTTGTTCTTTTGGTACGTGTGGTGACCTGGGCAAAGGGCCTTTGCTTCTGAACCTGTCTGAGTGTGGATTCTCTGGGGGTGGGGGTTGGGGGGAGGCTCTGCAGCTCTGGCCATAGCAAGCTGTGTTGCTTATATCACTGCCCAATGTGCACACACAGCATTGCTTTGGTGTGTAGAAGACAGATTTCAAAACTGAAAATCTGGTTTCTAGAAGTTCTGAACATTGCATTGCAAATTCAGTTTTGTGCGATAGATTTTACATACAGTCTAGAAACTGGTAGAGATGAGGTTACAGGGGTCATCCTTCATCAATATTTGATTAAAATCCTTTTACCTTTCCACTACCACCAGTCACAATGAATGGAGTGATTCAGGTAATCTCAGTTCCATGGTCCAAAAGGAGTTTCTGAGATGCAGAGATTTCTCAAGTGTGCATGATGGTGTGCAGGTGGGTAGCTACATCATGTGCTATTATCCGGGTGGCAGGAAGCAGACATTAAATTATTCTTCAGCCTTGGTTTGTGTGGGGGCTTAGTGGGGCTGCGTTTGTGTGAGATCACAGGGGGTGTTAGGTGCTGCAGAGTCATAGCCCAGCTTTCTGATCACCTCCATACAGAGAGAGCTCTGGAACATGAGGCCTCTGGAAGTGAAGTCAGTAGTGGCTGGAGGGGGTTACAAATGTACCAGTTAGGGGTTGCTTTGAGTTATTTTTGTGGGAATTGTGAAGTCTATGTTTATTCCATTTGTATACACATGCGATCATAGGTAATATTGGTCATGTTCACATTTTTCCTGACTGAGTTTCCTTAGGTCTTTTGATTGAAGCTTGACTATAATTTGGGGCTTATGTTCTTGCCTTTTTTCTCTACATCTCACTATTTTTTCACAAATGTTGTAAAGCTTTTGATTGGTAGCTCTGTGATAAGTATGGATGGAATTTACATTGTGGCAAAATGTTTACTATTTCTTCATAATCATAATGACAATTCACACATTTTTTCACATGGCAAATAGCTTTGGAATCAGCTTTCCTGTTAGGAGTTTTCTTTTTTTTTTTTTTTTTTAAAGATTTATTTTATTTTATTATATGTAAGTACACTGTAGCTGTCCTCAGACACTCCAGAAGAGGGAGCCAGATCTCGTTACNGATGGTTGTGAGCCACCATGTGGTTGCTGGGATTTGAACTTATCACCTTCGGAAGAGCAGTCGGGTGCTCTTACCCGCTGAGCCATCTCACCAGCCCAGGAGTTTTCTTTAGATTGAAAACATCACTATAATGGTGTTTACAGTTGTAAGTGTGTAAAACTGAAGCTGATGTGAAATAATGTACAAAGCCATAGAAAGAGGACTTTAGCATAGACTTTAGTGACATAGAATACATTGTTAGGGTCACATAAATGATATCTCACTAAGTATAACTTAATTGAGAAAACAAAAAGAGTGAAAATAAACATTGTCCAGAATTGATCAATGAATATGTATGTGACACAGGATTGTGTATTAACAATAAACTATTATAGCAGTAGGTTGGGCTTTTCCATAGATATCAACTAAAATTAGTTAAGACCATGTTGTGTTATAGTTGATATAAAATTGCACATATGTAATATATGTATTCTGATACATTTGGACATAATATTTAAACCCAAGCAACTTCATTCTACCAAGTTCTCGTAAAAGTTACAGAGTTGCCATGGATCTCAGCAATCTTCTCAGTATAGTTTCGCATGCACTTGAAATTAGTTTTAAGAAGTACCAGAATTCTCATGTTCATTGCAGTTGTATTCATGGTAGCCTAAATAGGAGAATTACTTCAGTGCTCATTTGTTAAGGACAAGCTGGGTGCCTCAAGGGAACATTGTGCTAAAGGACAATAGCAATGGTTAAAGGATTAAGTACTTGTAAAGACTCAAACAGCCAGTGCTGTATTGGTAATAAAAACAGCATGTAATTACAGCTTAAGCATTGTCAACTTATTTCTTTTTCCCATATAATTTTAATCTTCAGTGCACTCATTGTCAGATGGATATGAGAACTTGAACCATCTTGTCTATTTTGCAGGTAGATATCGAAAATGAAGGGTGACAAAGCCAGCTCAGTCAGTTAACAGGATGTCAAGAAGATAATTAAACAACATTATTGAGATGCTAAAGCTTTTAAATTCAGACCCCATTTTAGAGAACCTGACCTAAGTTTGAATTTAGGTAGACTTACAGGTTGGTATCTAGCATTAGTTTCCAAGTTGCCCCCCAACAAAACCTGAGCCTAGCTCCAGTCTTTAGGCTAATCCCCAACAAGAGCAGAGTTTCCAGGTTACACCCCCCAATAAGACCAATGTCTCCAGGTTATTCCCCCAACAAACCTGCAGAAGCCCACCCCCTGCCTAATGACCACCAATGCAGAGAGGAGCAGAAGTGAAGTTTATGATATGACTCCCAGCAGCGGCCAATTATGTTAAAGGTCACAGGAGCTTCCCAATTAGATGCTTAGGCAGATATTCTCTGCTTGCTGCTTGCTATAAAGCCTTGCCCCATAGACATTCAGGGCTCCCCCACCACCACCAAAACCATCCTGCATGAAGGTGGTTTGTTGGGGTATCCTGAGCTAGCTTGAAAAGAATAAGGACCCTGCTGTGAGTTGCATCCGATTGGCTCCTGTGTGTGTTTTGGGGGATCAATAACTTTTCCCTGGCACAACACTATAACATGACTACAGGCAGTGTGGGGGCTGAAGCTGGTCTATTTCTCTTAAGCTTTTTATACCATTTTAAGTACATGCAAATAATAAGGTCAGTTCTAGGTGAAAGAACAAAACAGGGCAATAAACATAAATAGTCAAGGAACAAACAAGGCAATAAACAAATTCCAGTGATCATTGATTTTAGGGGCTTATCGGGGTAATCAAGATAAAATGAATGCCACACATTCCTTGGCTGAGTTTACCTTGAGCTTTATATTAGCCCAAATGTAAATATTCTTTTCTGAGCCTACTTCCTAAGTCCTAGCCCAAAGTCAAATTCCTGCCAAATTCATACAGAAGGGCAGAAAGCACAGAATCTAGCTGAAGCAACCTCCTTCAAAGGGTTTTTTTATAATGTTTATTTAGAACATTATGTGGAGAAGAGAAATGAACTATCAAGCTTTCTGTAGCAAGAGTTGTTATAGATGGGAAGCAAATGTGGTATTATAGTGTACAGTAAAAATGCAGAAAGTGGCTTTATTTGGATGGCATGAAAGCTTCCTGCATGAAAAAGTAAAAGTGAGTTTAAGAAACGGACTGACTTTTGTTTGAATTTAAATACTGATGATAAGTTACAATTGAACAAACATGTAATAGTCTTAAATATCTGATTCATCTCTTTTCTCTGCATTAAGTAACTTATCTTAGATGGTAACACTTTCATTTTTGCTTTGGAGAATGTGTTTAAACATTTACTATTTTTATACATTGGTTTATTTATTCTTAATGCATATCATAATTACTGTAACAATTTTGTACAATATCACATATTTATTATTATTGAGTAGTTATTTAAACATTAGTTTTTCTTGAAACCAATCTGGAGTATTCGTTTGGAATGAAATGAGAAGCATTGTAATTCCACATTCCAAACTAGTGAAAGCTAACACAAGAAAATGATGGCTTTTGTTTTGAAAGAGTAGTACGTAACCAAAGACAAAATGGAGTCCCTTGTGTCAGGAGGGAAAGTGAACCTTTAAACTAACCGATGGCCCTAGCCAGGGGGCAAGCCTTTCCTGGAACAATCACAGAATAGCCCAACGCCCTCTGAATGTCACAGCGACCTCTGTGGAATGTCTCAACGACCCAGGAGGTTGCCTAAGGTAGCACATGACTTAACTGTTAGGTAGATTACCTCCCCTCCCCCCCCCCCTTGTCTCTTAGAGTTAGCTACCTGGGTATCTTGCTGATGTTTAAACTAGCCAATTGTGTGAAACCGCTCCAATTTCCCAACCCCCCTACCCCATTGCTATAAAAGCTCCTAATTTTCGAGCCTCGGGGTCGACCCCCTTGTCCCCTGCGCGGGGTCGTCCAGGAGCTCCGATTAAAATTCCTCTTGCAGTTTGCATCAAGACAGGTCTCTCGTGGTTCTTGGGATGTACGAACAGCCCGTGTTTGGAGTAGGGGTATTTCTGGTTTGATCTTACAGTTTCTTACTTGATATATATTTCACATTGCTGAGAGCAAAACTTCTGATTTCCTAGATATAGACTGGGCCCAAGATGAACTTATTGTGAACTCCTGTGTTGCAGGGTATTTGATCACATTGCAACCCCAGAGACTATTCAATTTACTCAGGGGAGGGATGGTGGAGCGAATAGTTGTGGGGGGAGCTGTTTCTAATTGTGGTGTGGCTCAGCCCTTAGTACACGTTTGCTCTCAAAAAATGAAGATTAGCTGGGCGTGGTGGCGCACGCCTTTAATCCCAGCACTTGGGAGGCAGAGGCAGGTGGATTTCTGAGTTCGAGGCCAGCCTGGTCTACAGAGTGAGTTCCAGGACAGCCAGGGCTACACAGAGAGACTCTGTCTCGAAAAACCAAAAAAAAAAAAAAAATGAAGATTAAAGTTAGTTTTAGAAGGAAGTACTTATGTTTAAAAGCAATGTCTAAATGAGTGTTTGACAAAATGAGTCAGGGTGAGATCTGACAGAATAGGATATGCCCAAGTCTCAAGAGAAGAGAGAGGGAAGAGAGGCAACATAAGAGGAAGTGTAAGACCCAAAAAGCCTTATGTCCAGGATGTCTCACTCACAGAGACGCAGAGATGGAGATCAATGCAAAAAGCAAGAAGTTTATTAATCCAGCACGCTGGGGTCGTTCTGAAATAGGGATAGAAGTGACCCCAGTAGCTAAAGCACACACCTTTTATACATTTTGGGGGGGCAGTTTATCATTGGTTAACCTTTAGCAACATTAAGGGGCAGACTTAAGTACCGGAGACATTGTGTGGGCTTTTCTATACAATCAGAGAACTATCTCTTGGTGGAGAAACTTAAGGACCAGAGACATTGTGTGGGCTTTTCTATACAATCAGAGAACTATCTCTTGGTGGAGAAACTTAAGGACCAGAGACATTGTGTGGGCTTTTCTATACAATCAGAGAACTATCTCTTGGTGGAGAAACTTAAGGACCAGAGACATTGTGTGGGCTTTTCTATACAATCAGAGAACTATCTCTTGGTGGAGAAACTTAAGGACCAGAGACGTTGTGTGGGCTTTTCTACACAATCAGAGTACTATCTCTTGGCACACCTTGCAATGAGGCAAATTCTGGGAAAAGTGTAGTCCCCTCCCCCACCAGCCTGCTCCAGCCTGAGAGCAGACCTGCCGCCTCTGTAGGTGGGCCACAGGAAACCACCTACCTATGTTTCTCCATCTAATGCTGGCTTCCTTTGTTCTGCTGAATGCCTTTGCGTTCCTCCGGGATCCAATGCCTCTGCGTTCCTCCGGGATCCTAGGGTCTTCCAGCTGAGACATTCCACAGTGCACGAGATTTCTGGCTGCATCCTGGCGTCTGCCAACTGAATCCTGGCGCTTCCATGGACTGGCTGTGGGCGGGGCCTACCCTCATATAACCAAAAAGATTTCTAGTAAAGTCAGAGACGCTTTGAACGGAGAGAGTCTGTCTTAGCGTCCATTTTTCTCTCACTTAGTCTCTTTCAACCCCAGTTCGCCTTCCAGGGAACTTGGTTCATGGGTAGGCCGCAAGCAGCGTACCCCAACATGTGTGTGTGTGTGTGTGTGTGTAAAAGGAGTGGGGGGTCGAGGTTTCTCTTTCTGTAGCTAGTAGAGTACCTTCTCTCCTCAAAGAGACTAAAACATAGGGGTGAAGGCCCCCAGCCTGCACCAGCTTGATTTCTGTACTCATTGAACTATGTGGAATTTATCCTCATTGATGGGGTCCTGCTGTCAGTTATCTGAGAACAAAGTTTTGTCCTAGAATCAACATGGATTGTTTAAGTATCTTCAAGGGACCACCTTGGCCAACAGCTCAACCAAATGTAACCCATTTCCAACATTGAAGACCTGGCTGGCTAGAAAGGATGGCCAATTCAGACTATGTGTTCTCCATTACTTGGAGTCTTCCTTAGGGTCATCCTATAGCATCCAGGAAGTTGCTGTTGTACTGGCATTTTACACTAACCCCAAATGACCCCTAATTCCAGCTGTTTCTCCCTGCATTGTGCTTTACCCCTGCATCCTCCCAACTGATCCACACCATTCCTGTTCCCATCAAACCTCAGTCTCCTCATAGAAACTACTCTATTTCCCTTTTAGAAGATCTGTGCTTACCCACTATAGCCCACCTCTTTACCGAGCCTCTCTGGGTTTGTGGAGTACAGCTTGATTATTATTTACCTAATAGGTAATATCCACTTATAAGTGAATGCATGCCATGTTTGTCATTCTGGGTGTGGGTTACCTTCCTTAGGGTGAATTTTTTTTAAGTTGCATTCATTTGCCTGTAAATTCACGATGTCATTTTTTAAAAACAGCTGAGTGATACTCCATTGTATAAATGCACCACATTTTTTGATTATCCATTCTTCAGTTGAGATACCTCTAAATTGTTTCTAGTTTCTGGTTAGTATGAATAAATATGCTATGAACATAGTTGAGCAAATGTCCCTGTGGTAGGGTAGAGCACCTTTTGCATAGATTCCCAAGGGCAATGTATCTGGGTTTTTAGATAGATGGATTCTCAGTGTTCTGAGGAACCACGATTCTGAGAAAATAGATTTCCATAATAGCTCTATTAGTTTGTACCTCACAAGCAGTGGAGAGTTGTTCCCCTTTCTCCACATCCTTGCCAGCATGAGCTATCCCTTGTATTACTGATCTTAACCATTCTGATATGTAAAAGATAGATTCTCAAAGTAGTTTTGGTTTGCATTTCCCCGATGGCTAAGATGGTGATGATTTCATTAAGTATTTCTCAGCTTTTTGAGATTCCACTGTTGAGAATTCTCTATTTAGATCTATACACCATTTTTAAATAAAATTTTTTGCTTTGGAAAGCCTAGTTTCTTGAGGTCTTTATATATTTTGTATATTAGGCCTCTATAAGATGTGGATTGGTTTAAAAAAATCTTTCCCCATCCCTTAGGATGCCTCTATGTCCAATTGACAGAGTTTTTTCCCCACTTCTAATCTACTTTGTATTATTGGCAAAGAGGAGAAACAGAATTCACAGGATGAGTATTGGCCTGTAATTTCTTTTATTATTATTATTATATTCTTATACTTCATGTTTAAAAGACTTATATGTTTGCCTGTCTTTCTGTCTCCTTTTATTTGTGGTGCTATCTATGTTGTGTGATTTTATTCATTATAATCTAATTATATTGTTGTTTCTCTGGAAAATGATAGCCCTTCACTTATTTTCGTCTTCTGATAACTTACTATGAGTTTCTTGAGTTTTTGATAGTTTGGGAAACAGTTTTAGTTTCCTCTTCTTGATCCTGAAGGCTTGCCTCTCCTCATTTCTTGGCAACTTTGTCTTCCAGTTGTTGCAATCAGCAATTTTTGGAGTTTTGCTACTTAAGTGATTGATAAGGTTAACACATTTGATTTGTGTCTTTAAAACTTTCTGATATATTATTGTCTGTGTCCTAATTAGCTTCAGTTGTCAACATTTTGTAGCCTACAGTCATCTGAGGAAGTCTCACTTGAGGTCATGCCCTCATCAAAATGGCTGGACTCTGTGTTAGTGAGAGATTATGATTAATGTGGGAAGGCTCTTCCACTGAGGGTGGCAGGATCCCTCAGCAAGTGGGCCTGGCCTATATAAATGAGCTAGCTGAGCATAAGACAGTGACCAAGCAAGAGGGCAAGGCAGGAAACAATGTTTGTCTATGGTTTTGCCTTATTTTCTTGAAGTTTCTAGCCTAAGCTCCCAAAATGATGAGCTGTGATCTGACAGGACCAAACAAGTGAACCTGTTCATTACCTGAGTTGCTTTTGGTTAGAGGATTTAATCAAAGTAGCAGAGTAGCAAGTTAGAACCAAGAAAAAAAAAAACCTCAAAAAGTAATTTTGTTGCTGGACAGAAACTGGAAATGTTCTCCTTTGGAGGAATGTGGGATATATCAAGACTTGAGATGGCAAACAGCATAGAAAGCTGTACTCAGAGCTTAATTGGCTGTTGTTGTGGCATTTGGAAGATATGAATATTGCAAGTTATGCAGACAGAAGTTGAGGTTGTAGGATTTCAGTTGAAAATAGAATGACGGGCGTGGTGGCGCACGCCTTTAATCCCAGCACTTGGGAGGCAGAGGCAGGTGGATTTCTGAGTTCGAGGCCAGCCTGGTCTACAGAGTGAGTTCCAGGACAGCCAGGGCTATACAGAGAAACCCTGTCTCAAAAAAAAAAAAAAAAAAAAAAAAAAAAAAAAAAAAAAAAAAAAAAAAAAAAAAAAAAAAAAAAAAAAAAAAAAAAAAGAAAATAGAATGAAAAATTTAGCTAGAGGTCATTTTTGTGGTAATTTGACCCCAAATATTTCTTATTCTTCCCATGCTCTGAGAAAGGCAGAATTAAAAATAATTGGCTGTATTTCTTAGATGGAATATTGAATCTGTTGGATGATTACTACTAGTAACTCATTCAGGACTACAGTGAAAAAAAAAAAGCAACAAGTTGAGCAGAAATAAATGCAAAGTCTGTGGCTTGTAGAGAAAAACAGCATTGGGTAGTTTCAAGTGGTAGCCAAATGCTAAGACAGAGGCCTGAATTCAGAGATGAAAGCCTGAGAAGGTGTCCTAAGGGAAACACATCTTTCTGATAAGCCTTCAATGAATGGAAGAGGGGTCAGGGGTAAGCAAAGTGATTTCTAGTCCCTAGAAGGAACTTCATAAAAAACCTGCTACAAATGCTGGCATGCTTGCTATGGTCCAAGCGTGGGGAAGTCCATCCCAATTTAGAATCCAAACTTGCCAGTAACACCCAAGTTCTGGAAATAAGAGAGATGTAAAATTTAAGGTTGTGGATTCTTTCCTTGTGGTTTCAGTTCAGCACTGTTCCAGCCATCTATGTTTGCCAGATTCAGAGCCCCAGTGAGAGAGGATACAGTGCATTGTATGAACCTGTGAGGATGAAGCCTGAGTTGCATTTTGAGACCACAAGATGTTGAGATACCTAAGCTATGAGACACCTGCCATGGAATGCTGCATACAGGGAGTGCAAGTAACTGAACTGAGAGATGTATGAGATCTTTCAGGGATAGGGCCATCTAAGCCTTTTGAAACCTGAGGCACCTTGTGTCTGTGACAGAGCTACAAGATGTGGTGTTTGTCCTGCTGGGTTTCCTGCCTTGGTCCACTCTTCCCTCACTATGTACACATTGCTCTCTATTGGAATGGGAAGGGGCGTTCTGTGTATATTGGGAAGATATAACTTACTTTTTGATTTTACAAGATGTAGCAATCAAGAGTGTCAGAAGAGGGGATGGAGAGATGGCTCAGCTGTTAAGAGCACTGTCTGCTTGCTCTTCTAGAGGTCCTAAGTTCAATTCCCAGCAACCACATGGTGACTCAACCACCTGTAATGGGTTCTGATGCCCTCTTCTGGTGTACTACATATAAATGTAGCTACAGTGTACTCATATAAATGAAATAAAGAAATCTTAGAAAAAGACATTTGAAGAATGTACAGGATGCTGCAGACTATTAGGGTCATTGAAGTTAAACTAAGCGCATTCTCGTCATGCGTGACCATGACCAGAATGTAGTTGATTGGATCAAAAAGCTTCCAGATAGGGTAATGTCTTTGAACACTTGTTTCTCCTTTGTGGCTTTCTTTTGGAGAGCTTATAATGTTAGGGTCCAAGAATTACTGAAGGAAGACCCTCGACTCAAATAGTATGCAAAAGTGTTTTATTCTGCAGAATTCTATCATACAGAGGTCTGCCATTCACTATGATGGATACAGACATGTGAGCTTTGCAAGCTCAATTTAAAGCCAGTTAGAGGAATTCCAGGGAGGAGAAGGTGAACTTTATTCTGATTGGTTGGTTCAAATTCCAAGGGTATAGGTGTCTTTTGGATTGGTTTTTTTTTAAGGTTCTGGGGAACTTGAGGGACTTTACGGAACAAATGCAGGCTGATTATTCTTGGTTTAGGCTTGGCTCAAGCCTGGTGGTAGGAGCATTTCCTAGAAGCTTCTGATTGGCTGCCTGTGATGGTGGTTTTCCTGGAATTGACTTGTTTGGAATGTTCCAGTTCTAAGAAACAGCAACTTAGGTCTAGTCTCTCATATTGTCAGTTTGCAGCCTGTCATGGAGTCACCCTGGCTCTGGCCAACTCAGTCTTCTCAATTGAAGCTTTTGTAGGAGGAAACTTTTTAGATTGCCTATTGGGGATGAGATTTCAGTGACTCAACCCTTTTCCAGTTTGTGTGTGTTCGTGTGTGTGTGTGTGTGTGTGTGTGTGTGTGTCTCCTGTGTTGTGATTGGGCCTGATTAGTCAGCTTCCTTCTTATGTTGTCTTGCCTTCACCATTATAGACTATCCCTAAATCACCTAAGATGCAGTTGAAGCAATTGTTATTCAATTGTTATTTTGTAAGTCTGGTGTTTTATAATTTTAATTTTGTTGTTTTTGTTTTTGAGGACAAAGTTACTCTATGTAGCCCCGGCTGTCCTGAAAGTAGGTATGTAGAACATGCAGCCTCAAACTTAAAAGTCCACCTGACTCTGGCTCCATTGTGCTGTGATTAAATGTTGGCCAACATGCCTAGCTTTCTCTTTGTTTGTTTGTTAGTTTGTTTTTATATTATTGGCTGATGGTCTAGAATGAAGGTTTTGGTACATGTCAAGCATGTGCTGTTGTGTTGATCTTCATCCATGTTGTGAATTTTGAAATTTGGCAAAGAGAATATTCTGTTTCTCAGTATGGCATGTATTCATGACATTAATACTGCCTGAGCTTTCTGAGTCATTGGATTGCATAACATCCTTCCTACCTCTTGTGTTTGTTTTGATCTTTTAAATAAATATGAGTATTTTGCCTGTATGTATGAATATGCACATCATGTATGCCTGGCCCCATATTAGTCAGAAGATGGCTTCAGAATTCTTGAACTTGGAGTAATCGATAGTTGTGAAGCTCCCTTGTAACTACTGGCAATTGAGCCTAATTATTTGCAAGACCTGCAAGAACTCTTCACTGCTGAGCCATCTCCTGTCCTATGTAGGATCAACATTTACATTGCCAATATTTTCACCAGTTGATTTGTTTTTAAAGATGCATCCCCTTTTAGTAAGATCTCATTACTGTTATGGATTAAACTGGGATACTTCAGGATTCTGGAAGATGAATAGAGAACTGGAGTGAATGTGTAATTCTTTGTAGGAACTCCAATAAAAACCTCTGAGTCCTTTCTATCTTTCTTGTGTGTTTGATTGATTATTACAGGGGAGACAGGGTCTTAATATGTACCTCTGGCTATCCTGGGTAGACTAGAGATATACCTGCATCTGCCTCCAGAGAGCTGGGATTAAAGGCATGAACTGCTATACTCAGCTTGCTCATCAGTATTTGTAGTTTGTAATTGTTCATACAGTTTCTCTGATGTGTGCTCAGTACTGCTTGCCTCTCTCTCTCTCTCTCTCTCTCTCTCTCTCTCTCTCTCTTGCATCCTATTCAAAGAGCAAAGGGATGAGAGAAGTGAACCTTATAACTCAGTTTCCTTTTAAGATGACTTGGTAATTATATTACAACTTCTTGGTCATGAAATAAGTGGGAGAAGCACAAGAATCATACAAATATACAAGTATATTGTCAATGAAGCATACATTTACAGTGATGTCAGTATCATGGTTTTTGTTTTACACAAGTATGGAATATTTTAGGATGCATTGACCCATGATGATGTGCATGTGAACTTCACTCGAGAAGAATGGGCCTTGCTGAATCCTTCACAGAAGAGTCTCTACAAAGATGTGATGTTGGAGACCTACAAGAACCTCAGTGCTATAGGTAAGACTGAATTTTCTTTCACTTTTTAAAATAAGGGAGCAATTGTTTTTTTTTTTTTTTGCTATTGATGCTTTTCTGTAATTTCAATTGAGAATGAGGAAGAATGAGATGAATAAATCACGTCTGCTAAAGATAGTAACTTAAATTTACCTAATTTCTAATAATATATCATACATTTTTCTGGTACTATATTTTAGGCTACAATTGGGAAGAGAATAATATTGAAGAATATTGTCAAAGTTCCAGAAGACATAGAAGGTAATTTTCATGTGCAAGTTGATATGAATATGCCTCTGAAGAAATGCTAATGTGTCCTGGAACATTTAAAGAAAAGCAATAGTGTAAAAAAAAAAAAAGCACTTTTTTAAGTGTATTGATTATTAAGCTCTCACAAATCCATATACCTCAATGTCAGGTGTCTGATTTGTGTTTTCAAGGCATTTCTAAGAGAGGAGACAAGGAAACAATGCTTTAACACATAGTACCATTTGAATCATAGCCACAGTACAGCTACTCTGTAAAACTGCCAATCTATTGTCATACCACTCACATATTGCCAAAGATCTATATTAGGTGATAAGTGTATGTTTCTAATAAGCAAGTATTCCATAGTAAAGCTGATTACTCACATAGTAACATTGCTAAGTTTAAGTGAGACGGGCAGTTTATGAGAGTCAAGAATGTTGATGAGGAGAAACTTTAATTCCTATACCATATGTCCCTGATGAACAAACAGCCAAACTGCGTGAATTCAATGTGGGAATCTTTCATTTGTTATTCTTTTTTAATAGTTAATACCCTGTATCACAATGGATACAGGCCATGTAAGCATAGGGATATTGAAAGAAGCAGAACCTTCTCTCTCTCCCAGAACAATTAAAATATATGTAGTAGTCCACATTTGAGCCAACTTTCTCAGTGTGTTACAAGTTTATAATTATTTGGTTTTCCAACTTCAATGGGAATATATCCATATACTCACACTGCAGAAAATCCCTATGAGTACTAGGATTGTGGACATTCTTTTCTGTTTATCCTTGATTTTTGTTTTGTTTTGTTTTTGCCATTGTAGTATGAAAATGTAGTGTATTTCACAATATAGGCAAATTTATGAATGTACTCAGTGTGGTACAGCTCTGAGCTCTTCCATTTCTCTTCAAATATGTGAAAAATCTCATAGAGAAAAAGGATGCTACAAATATGAGCCATGTAATAACACTTACCATCACAGGTAAGCAAAACAACCCATAATGAGGGGGAAACCATGAATGTAAACAAATTGATAAAAATCTTAATATGTGATTCCTGTTTACAATTAGACCAAATTGTAAAATTAATTCCTACAGATAAAAAGATTCATTGGTTTAGTGAATGTGGTAAAGCTTTCACATGTGCCAATTATCTTTGCAGGCATAAAAGAAGACTTATTGGAGAGAAACCCTCTGAAAATATTCAGTGTGGTAAAGACTTTGCAAGTCACAGTTATCCTCAAAGGCATGAAAGAATTCATACTGGAGAGAAACCTTATGAAGGTATTCAGTATGATAAAGCCTTTGCACATCAAAGTAGTCTCCAAATAATACATACTGGAGAGAAACCCTACAAATGCAATCAATGTGGTAAAGCCTTTGCACAACACAGTACTCTGCAAATACATAAAAGAACACATACTGGAGAGAAACCCTATGAATGTAAGCAATGTGGTAAAGCCTTTGCACAACACGGTAATCTCCAAATACATAAAAGAACACATACTGGAGAGAAACCTTATGAATGTAATCAATGTAGTAAAGCCTTTGCACGACACAGTACTCTCCAAATACATAAAAGAACACATACTGGAGAGAAACCCTATGAATGTAATCAATGTGGTAAAGCCTTTGCAGGACACAGTCATCTCAAAATGCATATAATTACACATACTGAAGAGAAACCTTACAAATGTGATCAATGTGGTAAAACTTTTGCATTTCGTAATACTCTCCAAGTACATAAAAGAATACATACTGGAGAGAAACCCTATGAATGTGATCAATGTGGTAAAGCCTTTGCTTATCTTGGTCATCTCCAAGTACATAAAAGAATACACACTGGAGAGAAACCTTATAAATGTAATCAATGTGGTAAAGCCTTTGTAGGTCAGAATGGTCTTAAAAGACATGAGACAGTTCATACTGGAGAGAAACCTTACAAATGTGATCAATGTGGTAAAGCCTTGGCATATCATAGTACTCTCCAAGTACATAAAAGAACACATACTGGAGAGAAACCCTATGAATGTAAGCAATGTAGTAAATCCTTTGCCTCTCATGATCAACTTCAAATTCATGAAAGAAGTCATACTGGAGAGAAACCTTACAAATGTAATCAATGTGGTAAAGCATTTGCATATCATAGTTATCTCAAAGTACATAAAAGAACACATACTGGAGAGAAGCCCTATGAATGTAAGCAATGTTGTGAATCCTTTGCCTCTCATTATCTACTTAAAAAACATGAAAGAATTCATTCTGGAGTAAAACCTTATGAATGTAAGCAATGTAGTAAATCCTTTGCCTCTCATGGCCAACTTCAAAGTCATGAAAGAAGTCATACTGGAGAGAAACCATACAAATGTATTCAATGTGGTAAAGCATTTGCATATTATAGTACTCTCCGAGTACATAAAAGAATACATACTGGAGAGAAGCCCTATGAATGTAAGCAATGTAGTAAGTCCTTTGCCTCTTATGGTCGACTTCAAATTCATGAAAGAAGTCATACTGGAGAGAAACCTTACAAATGTAATCAATGTGGTAAAGTTTTTGCATATCATAGTTATCTCAAAGTACATAAAAGAACACATACTGGAGAGAAGCCCTATGAATGTAAGCAATGTAGTAAATCCTTTGCTTCTAGTTGTCAACTTCAAAGTCATAAAAGAATTCATACTGGAGAGAAACCTTACAAATGTAATCAATGTGGTAAAGTTTTTGCACAACACAGTCATCTCAAAATCCATATAATTACACATACTGGAGAGAAACCATACAAATGTAATCAATGTGGCAAAGCATTTGCATATCATAGTTATCTCAAAGTACATAAAAGAACACATACTGGAGAGAAACCCTATGAATGTAAGCAATGTAGTAAGTCCTTTGCCTCTTATGGTCGACTTCAAATTCATGAAAGAAGTCATACTGGAGAGAAACCTTACAAATGTAATCAATGTGGTAAAGCATTTGCATATCATAGTTATTTCAGAGTACATAAAAGAACACATACTGGAGAGAAACCTTACAAATGTAATCACTGTGGTAAATCCTTTGCCGATCGTGGTCAACTGCAAAGTCATGAAAGAAGTCATACTGGAGAGAAACCTTACAAATGTAATCAATGTGGTAAATCCTTTGCCTATCGTGGTCAAGTTCAAAGTCATGAAAGAAGTCATACTGGAGAGAAACCTTACAAATGTAATCAATGTGGTAAAGCCTTTGCACGTAGTTGTAATCTCCGAGTTCATAAAAGAATACACACTGGAGAGAAACCTTATAAATGTGATCAATGTGGTAAAGCCTTTGTAGCTCAGAATGATCTTAAAAGACATGAAAGAATTCATACTGGAGAGAAACCTTACAAATGTGATCAATGTGGTAAAGCATTTGCATATCGTAGTATTCTCCAAATACATAAAAGAACACATACTGGAGAGAAACCCTATGAATGTAAACAATGTAGTAAATCCTTTGCCTCTCATCATGGACTTCAAATTCATCAAAGAAGTCATACTGGAGAGAAACCTTACAACTGTAATCAATGTGGTAAAGCATTTGCATATCATAGTTATCTCCAAGTACATAAAAGAACACATACTGGAGAGAAACCCTATGAATGTAAGCAATGTAGTAAATCCTTTGTCTCTCGTTGTCATCTTCAAAGTCATGAAAGAATTCATACTGGAGAAAAACCTTACAAATGTAATGAATGTGATAAAGCCTTTGCACACCATCATAATCTTCGAGAGCATAAAAGAATACATACTGGAGGGAAACCCTACTAATGTAAGCAATGTAGTAGTAAATCCTTGCCTCTCGTGGTCAAGTTTGAAAACATGAAAGAATTTCATACTAGAGAGAAACCTTACATATGTAGATACTATGGTAAAGCCTATTCACAATCAAGTCACCTCCAACTATGTAAAAGAACACTAAAGAGTAACCCTATGAATATAACCAATGTTGTAAAAGCCTTTACAGTGATCTTGAAAGATGTGGTAGTTTAAATATACTTGGCCCATGGCAAGTGGCAGTATTCGGTTTATGGCCTTTTGGAAATAGATGTGGCATTTGAGAAAGTATGTCACGGTGGGGGTGGACTTTGAGATTCTATGCTTAAGCTCCACCCAGGGCAGAAGAGTCTTCTGGTTGCCTTCTGATCAAGATGTAGAACTCTTGTCTCCTCCAGCACCATGTCTGCTTGGACACTGCCATTTTTTCAGCCTTGATGATATCAGACTGAACCTCTGAATCTGTACACTACCCCCAATTAAATGTCCTTTATAAGAGTTGCCTTGGTCATGGTATCTTTTCAATAAAACCCAAGTTAAGACAAACAGCATAAAATATACCACACTGGAGAGAAACTGACAAGCAGATAGTTCACTGCATGTTTGATAACAGAAATAACATGTTTTAAGTAGTCTCTTCTTCCTTTTCCTCTTCTCTCCTTCCATTTTTCCTCATCTATATTCCTCTACATTTCCTTTTCCTTTCTGTTTCTTTTTTTCCCCATGAGGACAGTGATGTATTAAGATAGAATCTCACATGTAGCCAGCCCAGGGTAGTCTTGAATTGAAAATCCTCCTAAAAACCATCAAATTGGTTGGCTGGATTTTTAACTTTGTTTTTATGGTTGTTGGACATTCCTTCATTGTAATACACACTCCTCTCCACACTAGTGTGTGCAAACCAGAACATGAGCCCTTAGGGACTGTGAGGAAAGAGGACAGATGTTGGAAAGGAAAATGTCAGCTTTCAACAGCTTTACATGTTAGTTCAGGAAATGTATGTCCCTAAAAGACTCATGGATGCCATCTTCATGGCTCAGCCCGGCAGGCAGAAGTATCCTTTTCTTTAAACACACTACAGTGTTTGTAAGAGTCAAAGTATACTCTTGCCTTTACAAAACATTGACTTGTTATCATGATATTTATATTCAATAGTAAACTAAAAGCCTCTACATGTCTTTCTTTGTGAATCAGGTAATTTTCAGTGAATGTTTCATTAAAGGAAATGTCTGTTACCTCTGATGCGGATTTGGTTCTCATATTGTTTATGTCCTCAATCTATTCAATGAGAATTTCATATCTTTGCATTACATTGAGTTTCTGCTTGATGCTTTTAAACATACATCTGAAAAGTAATTTATCCATGGCTTCTGGTAAAATTTCAACTTGACTGTGAGCTTACAAGGAATGATTTTTAACTTAGTAGCAATTTAAAGTGAGATATAAAAAAGTGCCCTCCAGGGCTGGTGAGATGGCTCAGCGGGTAAAAGCACCCGACTGCTCTTCCAAAGGTGATAAGTTCAAATCCCAGCAACCACATGGTGGCTCACAACCATCTGTAACAAGATCTGGCTCCCTCTTCTGGAGTATCTAAAGACAGCTACAGTGTACTTACATATAATAAATAAAATAAATCTTTAAAAAAAAAAAAAAAAAAAAAAAAGTGCCCTCCATCCTCTTGCCCCTGAGATAGATTCATCACAAGCAATCAAATAGTGGTGACTTTCTTTCTTTCTTTCTTTCTTTCTTTCTTTCTTTCTTTCTTTCTTTCTTTCTTTCTTTCTTTCTTTCTCTTTTATTGAAACAGTGTTTCTCTGTATAGCCCTGGCTGTCCTAGAACTCTCCTTGTTGACCAGGCTAACCTCAAACTTACAGAGATCTGCCTGCCTCTACCTCTTGAATGCTGGGATTAAAGGCATGTACAACCACACCCAGCCTATGACCCTATTTCTTATCAAAGATATCTGGCAAGAATGTAACTGATACAATAATAAAGTATGGTAGAAATATCAGGTAGATTTTACAAGGAGGATAGTTCTGATACTTATAATATTTTCTCATACTGAATTAGGAAAAGGCCATCATTTAAAGCACATTTCTTTGAAGTTGAAGAAACATTGTGTTAGTTTAGTGGGCAGGCTGATACCTGAGCAAACTGCTGAGAGAAAATAGGTGATTCTAACAATGCAGTGTCTGAAATCTCAAGAAAAGAAAACATAAGCAACAGACAAGTAAGAACTATTATGAAGTTAAAGTTAGGATGACTTCTGTGAGTCTAAAGTCAACCTCACCTATGTGTCAAGTTCCAGGCTCACCAGGGCTACATAGTGTCACCGTGTCTCAAAAATAGAACAGTAAAATTTAAAATACAAAAGGCAACAGTTAATTACAAATTAAACTGTTTTCTAATGAACAATCAAGTAATTCAATAAAAAGACCCAGGAACTCTGAGAAGCCAGAAAGTGAGAATACAGGAAAGAGAAAGAGCTCTTTAAACCTAGGTTTCTATCTCCTACAGCCTTTCCAGGCCCTGGTCTGGGAGCCTTTTATTTTTTGAAGCTTACAATTCTGTTGCTGTTGTTTTATTTTTGCTCACTTTAAACCACCACAAGGCAACAAAAGATACAGTTATGAATTTTTTTAAACAAACATGGAAAATGATTCATTTGCTTGAGGGGTGCTATGTTGCCAGTATAGTGAAGAACAGACATTCAGATTCAATTATTGCTGACTTTCACAGGTTAACACTATATGTTTCTAAGTATTTTTTTCTTTGTATAAAGCAAATTGATTCTTCCTCAGATTTCTCTCCCTGCCTCTTCTCAAGATCCCATCTTCCACCACCCTAGGGTGAGGGTTAGGGTTAGGGTTGGGGGTTAGGGTCGGGGGTTAGGGTCAGGGGTAGGGTCAGGGTCAGGATTAGGGGTCAGGTTTAGAATCAGGATCAGGTTTAGGGGTCAGGGTCAGGATTAGGGTCAGGGTCATAGTTAGGGTGTTTAGGGTTAGGGTTAAGGTCAGGGTTAGGGGATTAGGGGGTTAAGGTTACGGGGTTAGGGGGCTAGAGTTAGTGTTAGGGGGTTAGGGTTAGGTTAGGGTTAGGGAGTTAGGGTTAGGTGGTTAAGATTAGGGTTAGGGGGTGAGAGTTAGGGTTAGGGTTTTAGGGTTAGGGGTTAGATGGTTAGGGGGTTAGGGTTAGGGGTTAGGCTTAGGATTTAGGGTTAGGGTTAGGGTTTAGGGTTAGGGTTAGAGGGTTAGGGTTACGGTTAGGGTTAGGGTTAGGGTTTAAGGTTAGGGTTAGGGGGTTAGGGTTTAGGGTTAGGGTTTAGAGTTAGGGGGTTAGGGTTAGGGGGGTTAGGGTTAGGGGTTAGGGTTAGGGGATTAGGTTTAGGGTTAGGGGTTAGGGTTGGGTTAGGGTTAGGGTTAGGGGTTAGGTTTAGGGTTAGGGGTTAGGGTTAGGGTTTAGGGTTAGGGTTAGGGTTAGGGGGTTAGGGTTAAGGTTAGGGTTAGAGTTTAGGGTTTAAGTTTAGGGTTAAGGTTAGGGTTAGAGTTTAGGGTTAGGGTTTGGTTAGGGTTAGGGTTAGGGGTTAGGGTTAGGGTTAAGGTTAGGGTTTAGGGTTAGGGTTTAGGGTTAGGGTCAGGGTCAGGGTCAGGGTTAGGGTTAGTGTGGGAAGCCTTTTGGGGTACCGCTTGGCAGCAGTCTGACACTGGCAAGGACATAGAAATGGCTTTGAGACAGGAATCTGACCTTGGGAGCAAGCTCAGGCAGAGATCTGACATCAGGGCAGAATAAGGAAGTAAGTTTCAGCAAAAAGCTAACTTTAGGTTGTAATAGAGAAGTAAGATAAAGCAGGAATTTTA
>LR754310.1:0-17500 GCA_902729485.2 Mus minutoides
TGAGGATACTCCTGGAGGGGAGAGAACACATCTGAAGGGGTTGAGGATACTGGCGGAAGATTGGTAACACTCTCAAAGAGGCCGAGAACACTTTTGAGGGTCTGAGGGGGATGATCTCAGTGGTCTCCTCATGGCATTTCCTACCCTGTACTAAAATTTACCCAGCAAGAGAGACCAAAGGAAGGTCAGATACATTATAATGGTTGGTGGCCTGGGAGACAAGCTGAGAGGGCTTAGTGAATTACAAGCTGGGCAGTGTGGACAAGGCTTCTAGGTGACGGGATGGGTGTGAGATTCCCCCTAGCCCCACTGCTCAGTACATCAGAGCATCCAGGGTATGTTTAGGGAGAAAGCAGAGTTTAGTCAGCAGGCAGCTTGGGGTTTGTGGAAGGAATGAGATGTCTGGAAGGATGTGGCTCTGGTGTCTTAGAGTTTCTATTGCTGTGAAGAGGTACCATGACCACAGCAACTCTTACAAAGGATCACATTTAACTGGGGTTGGCTTACAGTTCAGAGGTTTACTCCATTATCATCATGGTGAGAAGCATGGTTGCATGCAGATAGGCATGATGCTGGAGAGAGAGAAGCAGAGAGTTCTACATCCTGATCAGCAGGAAGAGAGAGACGCTGGGCTTGGCTTTAGCATTTGAAACCTCAAAGCCCACCCACAGTGACACGCTTCCTCCTAGAAGACCTCAAAGACACACCTCCTGATAGTGACACTCCCTATGAGACTATGGGGACCATTTTCATTCAAACCACCACACACGGGAAGGGTGCAAGAGTCTGGACTCCAGGAAAGAAGTGTTGAAGGCTACAGCCTAGTGTCGGTGTCAGCGGAAGCAGAAGCAGAAGCAGCTGAGGAGGAAAGCGAATCAAGGCATGGTAGGGCTGAGGAGGGAAATATCAGTTGTTCCTGGTCTTGCAGAGACAGTCGCTGAGGCCTGTGGGGATACTCTCTTCTGTGTGGAAGCATCACCTGTTGATAAAAATCTGATGGGCAATAAGCTGAGGCAGGATTAGAAAGTGGGGCATCTGGCAGAGAGAGAGAGAGAGAGAGAGAGAGAGAGAGAGAGAGAGAGAGAGATTGAAACGCTGGGAAATAGGAAGACTCGCCACCCAGACTCAGAGTGTCAGATGTATGAAACTGAGGAGAGGTAACCAGCCACGAGGCAGACATAGAAGAGTGTAAATGGGATAATTGAATTACAAGCTGGTGGGCTTCAGTGGAAAAGACTATGGTTCAGAGGCCCTGGAGCTAAGAGAACGCCCCCACCCCACCCTACCCTACCCCACCCCCCCGCCTTCTGAAATCCCTCTTCTGCCTCCTCTGGTGGAAGGCAGCACAGATTAGAGCTCTCCAGGCCCCTGAATTCCATCCTGGCTAGGTTCCTGTGTACCTGTGGGTTGGCTTTCCCTTGTCTTCAGAAGCACCAAAGGGAGCTCCTTCAGCTCTCACAGAGCCAACCCAAGCTCTTCCTTAGAACAGAAGCAGCCCAGTAACCCCTGAGCCCTTTCCCTCAGGGTCAGACTTGATGAGGGTGCGGAGCCTTTTCTGAGACACGGCTTGGCCTCCCAGATCAGAGGCCATTATAAGAGTCTTCTGGGAAAGGTGAAGAGAGTGGGTAAGGAGCTGCATCCTGGAGTCTCTTTGGGTACTGTGGCGTCCGTGTCCTCAGTGTGAGTGTCCACACTCTGGTTGGTACCAGGCATTTCGGAGCTCACTGCCTTTTCTGTATTTATCCTGGCAGCCCTGTTCTAGGGCTTCAGAGTTGAACATCCTAACACTGGGGCTCTTTGGAAACTTCACATCTTCAAGTAGCTGGCACCACACTGGCGTTTCTCTCTCCCGGGCCTCCTCTTTTGAAGAAGGAATATAGCATTATTAATAAATGACACGATTTCCTTTGGGTGGGTTTGTTGGCAGTAACAGCAACACGCACAAGCTGTTCCGAGCTGTTTTGGTTGTCTGTGACTTTGAGGGAAGTAGATCTGTGTAGGACTTCAGGCCGCCTGGCTCAGATCTCCGTTCCATGTTCCCACTTCTTTGTAGTTAAAATAAACGCAAGACATTGTCAGGCTCTGTTTATCCTTGGTGATACCCTAGGCATTCTTCCTTTGCCTTTATCTCTTTGAACCAGAATGATGTGTGTGTGTGTGTGTGTGTGTGTGTGTGTGTGTGTGTGAGTGTGTGTGAGAGAGAGAGGCAGGCAGACAGAGAGAGGCAGAGAGACAGACAGCAGATACACACAGAGAGAGAGAGAGAGAGAGAGAGAGAAGAGAGAGAGATCGAACATTACCAAGCAGTTAGGCACATGCATGGGAAGCTTTTCAGAGGTTGACATAGAATGTCTTCTTTAACTGTTTATCAGCTTTATGTTTTGAGTCAGTCTCCTGCGGAACCAGGATCTCACTGTTTCTGCTTGATTGGCAAGCCAGGGCGCCTCTGAGGTTCACCTGCCATCACCTTCTAGCACTGGAGTTACAGGCAAGCAGCATGGCGCCTCAGTTGTACACTGATGGACCCCGGGATGTGAACTCACGGCCTCACACTTGTTCAGCTGGGACTTGACCCCTGGACCCTTCCCCCCCTCAGGCCTCTTTCATTTCCAATTGGATTCCAAAGTGATGATCGCAGTCTAAAGTGGACAGAGACTTGTGGGAGGCAGGCGAGGGTGAGATGGAGTGGGTGTGGGTGGGTGGGAGGGGTGTGGTTAGGAGAGGTGAGGTGGGGGTGAGGGTGAGTGGGGGAGGGGAGGTGTCTGCCATACATTGGAGAAGCCAATGCTTTTCAGACACAGGGAGTTTCCCAAAGCATTTCTCACCGACATTCAATTTCTATCATTGTAGGAAAACGGATGGTGGGGATGTTAGAGGGTCTCAGCTTGCTGAAAAACAGTCCTGTTTTCAAGAGCGTTACAGCCATCTCATACACTAAGCAAGGAAAGAAGGTTTTCATATAGAAACCGATTCAATGATTCACTCCAAACTGAGATCTTAGAGTTGTCTCCAGGCTGGTTCACTCACCAGCTTGGAACTCACCAGCATAAAAGGCAGCCTTCTGGTATGAGACCCATGCCAAGGTAAGCAGGAGCAGCAGAGAGGCAATCTGCACCCTCCATCCCTTTCTTCCAGGGCTTCCATGCAACTGTGAGGCAGATCCCGTAAGCTCTTCAGCCAGTCCCTCTGCCATGGCCTTCCCAGTGTGCCAGCTCGGCTGGAAGGTTCAGCTGGTGACCTCACCACTGCGTTGGGGTTCTTTTCTGTCCTCTTGAGTTTCTGAGCTCTCCTGCCATGTTTTCTAGATATCACGACCCCTCCAGCCACCCCTCCAATGCTGGCTCATGGTTCTGTGATGGTCGGCTTCACTCCACCCCTGCTGATTTGCTTGAGTCTAGGCCAGAAGTTATTAGACGAATACGCTGGAGGAGGAGTGAGCATAAGACCCAGGAGCAACATTTTCAAGAAACTGCATTATAATCCCATTCCCTGAGAAGATGTCATTTTGAAGGAATTTCCAGGCTTGCATGTACATGTGTGTTCGTGTGTGTGTGTGTGTGTGTGTGTGTGTGTGTGTGTGTGAAGAGGGGAAGATAACAATAAGACAGAGGAAGTTGGAGAGGAAGAGGAGGACAAGGGAGAGAAGAGTAGCTGTCATTTATTAGTTTGTTCATCCATGTCCCACCCACGAAGTGATGCTCAGGCACCTTAGATCAAATGTACACTGGTAGCCGGGCGTGGTGGTGCACGCCTTTAATCCCAGCACTCGGGAGGCAGAGGCAGGCGGATTTCTGAGTTCGAGGCCAGCCTGGTCTACAAAGTGAGTTCCAGGACAGCCAGGGCTATACAGAGAAACCCTGTCTCGAAAAAAAAAAAATGTACACTGGTACCCGTATTGCCCATGGTCAAAGTCAGCCACTTTAAAGGAAAACCATACTATTCACTTTCCACAAGCACCATTCAGTAATTCTTGCAAGATTCCCTGTCCCAGAAATCCCAGGTTTCCACATGTTGACTCAGTCCTAGAGCAGATTGTATTGTCATGACGGGGAGACACTGGTGGGTCAAGGCCTTGTCCAAGACCTCTGCTACCAGGTAGATATCTTTACCTCACAGAGGCAAGCGTCCTCTGCATTTCAAGGCTGTCAGCGGGAGGAGCAGGACCCAAAGTCTTACCCTTACATTCTGTGAGGAATGGCTCCACCAGCCACAGAACCTGCTGTGCTTCCCCATTGGTCCAAGGTACTCTCCCTTCATCTCTCAGACCACCCCAGTCTCCTTTTCCTAGGGTCCCTCAATGCTTTGTGGTTTCTGAAGTAGACCATGAAGTACCCCACTCCGTTCCCCCTGGTCTCCGTGATGCTCAAAAACGGAGCCTGAGGTTACAATTCAGAGGTATCTGGGGGAGCTTCTACAAGGGCTGGTCATCCAGGAGCTGGAATCCGTGCTCCAGACCCTGGCTGTACACTCCCGGGGGAGAGAGAGCTCAGCCCTGGCTGTACACTCGGGGGGGGGGGGGGGGGGGGGGGGGGGGGGGGGGGAGCTCAGTGGTGAGTCTCCCAGGAGCAGGGATGAGCACCTGGTGACAGATGGGGGATCTCCTAGGAGGGAAATGATGGTAAGAGCAGAGGAGCACATGGAGAGACAGCTGTGGGTAACAGGAGAGGGTAAAGTGTGGGAGCTTTTGCAGGCACGACAGAAAGCCTCGGGCTGATCTGGAACACCCCATCTGGGGTCTTTTGAGGGTTGCTGCAAGCCCTCTGACACTGCGTTTTCTATTCCCTTTCTCCCTCAGAAACAGACTTCAGTTATTTAGAAAAGAATTTTTTTTTTTGAAACTTGAACTCCAAATGCCAGAATGAGCAACTGGGTATAAAGTGGGTCACGAGGAAGCGGCAAGCATCGCACAGACGATTGTACGTGCTGACTCAGACTCCTCTGCACCATGTTATGAAATACACAGAAGGGAAAGTAAACAGACGATAGGGATGGAAGGAATCCTGCAATAATATTTCTATCCCACAAATTCTGGCGTAACACACACTAGGGAGCTGGAGGATGCTCGGGTGTTACTCCCAAGAGCTGAAAAACTGGAATAAAACAGATAGAAGATAAATGTCCCAGAAGAGGTAGGCCGCACGGAGGATCGCTTGGAGCCCTTCCCCGAGAGCATCCTCTGACTGCAAGTCTTGGTGGCTCCACCAAGCAGGCAGAAACACGGCAAAGAAAGGAGAGCCTAAAATAAACTCACAAAGAGTTTGAAGGTCTGCCTCATTAGTTCCCCGCATGCAAACAAAGCCTACATCTTTAGGTTTAAATTAACTCCGTGGGGGGGCGGGGGGGCTCGAGCGCGAGTGCTCATGCATGTATGCATGCATACATGCATATTTCTGTGGTTCGTGTGTTTGATAATTCCAGAGGTTAATCTTTGTTCTGAGAAACAATATCACTGAACCATTTTTATTTATTTATTTATTTTTTGGTTTTTGAGTCAGGGTTTCTCTGTATAGTCCTGGCTGTCCTGGAACTCACTTTGTAGACCAGGCTGGCCTCGAACTCAAAAATCCACCTGCCTCTGCCTCCCGAGTGCTAGGATTAAAGGCATGCGCCACCACGCCCGGCTCTGAACCATTATTTATTTTGTTGCTGTTCTTACACAGGATCTTACTATGAGGCTTTGAACTTGGCCTAGAACTTGGTATGTAGGCCAAGCTGGCTTCAAACCCACACACATATCTGCTTGCCTCCTGAGAGCTGGGAATAAAGTTGTGTACTACCATGCTTGGCAATTTTAATCATTCTTAAGTGTACAAATCATTGGCATTAAACACATCTTTGGTCTTGTGTGACTATTAAGATTTCTAGAACATTAAAAAAAATCTACACAGAAACTGTACCAACAAGCAATAATTTATTTTTTTCTCATGCCTAATCCCTTGGAAACACTGCTTTATACCCCTCTGAACTTGATCACTCTGGGCATGTGTGTGTGTGTGTGTGTGTGTGTGTGTGTGTGTGTGTGTGGTATGTACGTGTGTATGTGCATACACACATACATACCACACACAATGGAGTGATAGCTCAGGGCTTACAAGTGCTTGCTACGTAGGCCTGAGGACAGAGTACAGGTCTTAGCACTCCCATGAAAGCTGGGTTGTGCAGTCATGACTCCAGTATAAGGAGGACTGAGGCAAAAGGATCACTGGAACTTGCGGGTTATCAGGCAGAAAAAAATGGGAGCCAAAGTTCAATGACAATAACCTGCCTCACAGGAATGGGGTAGAGAGTGATAAAGAAGGACACCTAGTGCTCATACATATGTGCCATACACACATACACTTCACACATACAATATATGCAACACACACAAACATACACATACATCACACACATACGATATACACATATACAACATACACAATACACACAAACACACAATACACCGCATACATATACAATACACTTATATGCAACATACACAGCACACAAAAACACACACATACATCACACACATATATAATACACACATATACAACATACACAACACACACAAACACATACATACACCACACACATATACAATACACACATGTACAACATACACAAACATACACATACACCATACACACATATACCACACACATATACAACATTCACAACACATACAAAAAGACACATACACCACACACATACACATATACCACATTTAAATATATGTCATACAAACATATATATACTACACAAACACGTATTTTACACACTTCATTTATACACATCTATAACACACATTAAGCACACACTCATTATATATGTATGTATATATGCATATATATATATACCACACACATACACATATGTACCTACACACTCATCACATGCATATATAACACATATACCAGATGCACACATACACATATATGCATATTTATACACATATACACCACACAGAGACACATGCACACACCAGCATGTTGGTAGCAGTCCCTCTAGCTGTGACCGCCCCAGGAGTACAGCAGATGGCCCTATAAGAGTACTTGCCTAAGCAGTGGCTACTTCAGAGATGATGAACCCTGAGGTAATGGACCCCACATCTTACCCAGACTGCAGACAAGCCTGCCCTTTGCTCTGGAAGAAAATGTTATCTGTTTTCCAAGGTTCCAAGCAAGACCTCCTCTTGCTTTGGAGACGTGGTAAGTTTATCTTCCAAGGCTGTGTACCACCCACACATCCTTGGAAAGACAGTCACATGACAGGTCAGTGTCTTTGGTCACAGAATTGTGAGAGTGTACAGAATTGTCTCCAGGATTCCTCTTTTCAGGAACTTCTATGCATTTTTGGTCAGAACTATCTCATGTGTCTGTCTTAAACTGCAAGAGAGGTCCTGAAACTGATTGTATCTGGGCCAGTGGCTGCTGCATACAGCTGTGATTCTATTTTGAGGAGGCAAGTGCAAATGGAGCATCCTTGGAGCAAGGCCAGTTCTGTGCCCAAGGGTTTTTCATCTGTGTGATCAAAATAAAATAAAATAATAAAATAAAATTATGGCATATTGATTAGTCTAGAAATCTAGAAGTAATGCACAGCTCAGACATAAAGTTTGTGCTTTGGGTTCCAAACAAGTAGCATTTTATTGGTTTTGAATAAGTTATTTGAATCCATTTAAGTGTGGTGTACAATTTCAAAGCTATAGCTGACTAAAATCTAACTGTACAGCTCACAATGGTAGAATATTGGCTAGTGTAGGCAAGACCACAGGTTCAATCCTTAAGAAGTGGCAGAGGCAATTTATGCGGTGTGTGTGTGTGTTCGTTTATCTATTGATGTTTTTTTGGGATGAGGTATTCCTGTCTCCCCATGTAGCCCAGGCAGGTAGTGACATATTGACACTCTGCCTCAGCCACCTGAGCAGGGATTATAAGTCTATACTTACTATCCCATTTGGCTTGGCCTTTGTAATCAAGAAAAATTGTCATGAACGTCCCCCTCCCCCTTTTAATATCTATAGCTTTAAAAAACACACTCACCCTGTGAAAAGATAGGTGTTTGGGAAGAGATTTATAAATATGCCTTTTCTGGTATTTATTTTAAGAGTATTTTTTCACCTCATGACAGTCACTTGAGGCTCACAACGTTTCCACGGTAACCACTTTTGCCCCCTCCCTCCCCCTCAAAACTGGCTGTTTGCTGGCAAATATCAGATCCTTTACCATCCGCAACTCCTTTGCCTAGAGTTGGCTTCCCAGGTAAAGGGCTTCCCGTTCGGCCACTTCCAGCGCAGTGAGGACCTACTCAGAGGATGGTTCTAGGGAGGAGGTGGAGAAGTGAGGACCCGGGGGGGTGGGGTGGGGGAATCTGACTCTGCCTACACGGTATGGTTCATTTCTCCAGCAAACGTCTTTGTTTTCTTTTCAACGGAGTGGAGAGAGCTCCGGTGCCAATGTAGAAGGGGAGGGGTGGGGTCGAGACTGAGCATGCCTTTCCCAGAGGCACGGAAGTTGGCAAATAACTTTCAGAGGCTTGGCTCCACGATTTTGAAATACAAATGCTCCTCTCCTGGAAGGGAGGGAAAGTTTTGAATCGGGGGAACTTGGTTGATTCAAATCTGAATCAACCAAGGCATCATGGGAGTAATGGGTAGGACCAGTGCTGGGTAGGAGCAGGGAGTGTTTGCTTCTCTTCTGAGTTAATGAGGAGAGAGTTGTGTTGTCAGCAAGGTTTTTGTGTGTGAGATGAGGGTGGGGGGTGGGGTGGGATGAAGGCTTGTTAGAGAGAGCAACTTTGAAAATTTAATTTTCCTTGCCAGTGACTAATGGGCTGTTTGCAATGTGCATGAAATTACATTCTGAACAGCCGAGAGCAGCCAACGTGAGGCCTCTGCAGGGAGAGTTTGGCATCCATCTATCACCTCCATGTGAGACAATCTGGAGGCTCTTGCGTTATTCTCTGCTGTAACCAAGAAAACAAACAAAAAGCCTTGCACAGCCTCACGGAGCAGTCAGTCACTGGAAAGGAACTAGAACCAAGAGTTTTTTGTCCATGTGTTTCTGAAGCCCGGGTGCTTATAGGGAATCGTGATTCTCCACCATTCGATTAAAACTTAACCAAGTCAGCTCAGAGATTGTGTAATTAAAAGACTCTGCACACAGACAGTCCCATCTCCTGATGTCTTAAGGACTTTGAACAGAATAAAGGGATTCTAGGACATTTTCTCATCTTTGTCCTGTGTTTGCAGAGGTAAATGTGTTTTCCTGAGATGGAAATTTAGGAGACAGCACAGTAAGAGAAATCCTTCATTTGTCCCCATAGACAATCTTCAAAGAGTGCTGGCCACCAACAAGTTAGGTGCTGTTTATTCTCTAGGATTTTCCAAATAAGATTTGACCGGGCCCTTACGCCCCTTCTCAGGAGGTAAATGCAACAATTGAAACAGAGAGGTTGAGTGACTTGTACAATATCACACAGCTGGTTACAGAGGATCACACTATGTAAAAATGACACATAGAGTTCCTCTAGTTTTGTGGCTCAGGAGTCCCTGAGCAAAATGCTACAGCATAAAGGAGAGAAAAACTCAGGCTGGGGCAAAGGGAAAGGGGCCTCTTAAGGCAAGGGCAGTGTTTCTAAGGGCGGTGAGCAGTCTCCTTAGAGATGTGTTGACAGGCTCCTGGACTTAGCGGTCTATCTTATCCAGGCTTTCTTTGCTGTTAGGGTCACGTATTCCCCATCTCTACTGGGATGGTTGCAGCCACAGGGAGAAGCCCTGGCTGCAGACTGCCAGAGAAACCTGGCTGGTCTTCTCTCCTAGCAATAAGGCAGAAGAGGGAACCGTTTCTAGGTAAGTTCTTCTTCAAATGACCTTTGTGAGGTAAGTCCTATATGTTTGGGCGTCAGTGCTTCCTAGCAAATTCGCTCAGGCTCCAAAAGGACTCAGCCTTGATTGCAGCCAGTTCCCCCAATGCCCTTGCATTCTGGTCCTGGGGCCAGTGTTCCTTTTCTGCAAGGCTCTTATTGTACCAACAGTGATGATGTCTGAATACATAGTGCATTATCAGCAAAAAGCACCCCTAGTTTATGCTGCCTGCTTTCCCCCTGGAATGGAGTTCTGTTTAATCCAGACAATGTGTTTGGAACTGAAATATGATTGTCTATTGTTGAAAATTAGAAAGCCCAGGCTGCTGTCCCCTTCCTCTGGAATTTCTTTCTTTCTTTCTTTCTTTCTTTCTTTCTTTCTTTCTTTCTTTCTTTCTTTCTTTCTTTCTTTCTTCTTTTCCAAGACTGGGTTTCTCTCTGTAGCCCTGGGTGTCCTGAAACTCACTTTGTAGACCAGGCTGACCTCGAAACTCAGAAATTCACCTGCCTCTGCCTCCCAAGTGCTGGGATTAAAGGTGTGTGCCACCACCGCCAGGTTCCTCTGGAGTTTCTTTACCTGCCCCTCATACAGGTAATAACCCTTTGGTTATTAAAACCAAGACAAGGATCTGTGATCCCTACCGCCACTAAGGGAACTGTATTGGCTCAGGACCCCCAAGACCAAGTTCTCAGCCCAAAGGTGATTTATTTGCCTCAGAGGGACAAAGGGCAGAGAATAAGAGACAAAGACAGGAGATAGAGGATGATGGAGAAAGGAGAGGGAACAAGGGGGAGGGGGAAGGGGTATTTGCCTTGTAGAGGGAGAAAGGACTGTGTCTGGATAAAGAGGAGACCGATGTGGTCAGTAGGCAAATGGCAGTTTATACAGGTACAAGGGGAAACCCCAATGTAAGGTGAGATGTTTAATTTTAACTGGGCATGTTAATTAGGTGAACCAAGGGGTCTTTGATTGCTGGACTTAAATACTTTGATAGTTGGACGTTTGTAGTTAGCCCCAGGAGGAGGAAGTGGCTGGATAAGGGGATAGACCTTGGTGACCAGTTTAGGAATATAATCTAACGGTTTAGCAATGCTGAAGGGCAAAGCTCGCCAGAGCCTTGTATGCCATGCTGGGCCGGCTAGAGTCCCTTCACCTCCTCCCCAAGCACAGTATGACAATGTTTTGCTTAAAAAAAAAAAAATATATATATATATATATATTTATATATAAAAAAATATATATATTATTAATATATATATATTATATTTATATATATATATATATATATATATATATATATATATATATATATATATATATATATATATATATATGACTTAAAGGCCCAGTATCAAGCCCCACTGGATGAACCCACAATATGAAATCGCAAAGGTTTGGATTAACCAATGTTTGAACACCCAGGTTAGGTATTCCTTTAGAAATTTAATGAAAAAAAATCACAATTGGAGATAATTGTTCACATCTGCTTGGCGATGCATCTATTTGAAAGGACAATGTGAAATTATGAATTACAATAGCTTTCAGTTGTAATGACAGCTGAGATGGGAAAATCTGAGCCAATGAAAGGCGGCCTACTTGGAGAAGGTATTCTCTGCACAAAGGCTCAAGGTGAAGTGAGTTGTTGGCAGATCCTGTTTCCTTCTTTTGATTATTTGGCCTTCGCCCAGGTGCGGTGGGAGGAACAGATGCTCTGACTCTCATGAGACAATGGTCCCCTTCACTGTGTATGACTGTCCCGTTGCCACTCGCCATGACTGTGAGGCTGTCTGTGGCGCCCACATACGCACAGGGAGGGACCAGGGGACCTTGAGAGAAGTACAAAGGCACCCATCCGTCAAGCTCCCACTGTCCCCAACAAAATCATATTTTCACATCCTTGATGCTTTGAGATGAGCCTCCACTCAGCTGCTGATTCTGCCCACAGGCTAGCCTGTTGTCCTAGGTCCAACCCAGGGACTGAAAAGGTTGACAGCACAGTCAGAAGCAAGGCACTGTAGAACAACCTGGAAAACATGTGAAAGAGAGATGGGGGGGGGGGGACTATGTATGGGCTCTGGCTAAAGCAGGTTGGACAAGCTGAAGTGTGCTGTGTGTTCATCTTCGGTCTTACTGTGTAGCCCAGGCTAGCCCCACACTTATGATCGTCCTGCCTCAGCCTCCCTTGTGCCAGGATTACCAGTGGATGCTACCACATCTGGATTGGAAGTAAAGACTCTAATGAAAGGCTAATGAGGCTAATTAAAGAGAACAGATGCACAGTCTGTCATAATTGGGAAGATTAGAAGATAGTAGTCAGAGATCCTTGCCCAGGGGGATCTCAGCTTTTGATGTTAAAGGTCTACGGCGAGAATATTTGTTACTAAAATTTTGGGTCTCTTTGGAGGAGACACTAAGCTGGAGGTCTGAATGTAGAAACCAGGCTTGCTTGTTACACAGGGTGAGACAGAACCTGCTGGTTGCTTATCAAGATCCATTCGCTCCTCATCTCTTGGTGACATGACCCAGATGGTTAGCATGGCAGTGTGCTCAGCTGGAAGATTTGGCAGCCACATTGGTTGCTTGAGACACCCAACCAGGATGGTGTGAAACAGATATTTTGGGGCAAATCTTCTGAGAGGACTCTGTAGGAAGGGATTGACTGTGTCCACACCCATTGCCTTTTCTTCCTGAGACAGAAAGATGAATGGAGTAGCTATAACTCTAGCTGGCATATTGTGCCATGAAATTACCCAGAAGGAGGAAGTCCTCTATGAAGGATGGAGGAAGAAAAGACTCTGCAGAGCTTCCATTGTTGAACCACCGTCTCTGTCTCTTCCTCATTGGCTGGGGTGTCCACCACAGATCTAGGGATATTGGGGAGACTTTAAGGAGTGCAAATCTGTGTCTGTTTTTGTTTATTTGTTTAAGAGAAGTAAACTGAGAGGTAAAGATTAGTTTCAGTGACCAAATAGAGTCTATGAGCTAAAGCTTAAAAAGGCACGAAAGCCTTGTGTACTATGGTGTCATGTGTGCACTGGGCTTAAACAAAAAGCAAAAAGAAGCTCTCGGTCCTCTCACATCTTTTGAGAAATCCAAAGGCTTGGTAGACCTCAGGTAGGGCTGGAGATAGAGCCTGGACAAATCAACAAAGATCCAATGTGTGTGTGTGTGTGTGTGTGTGTGTGTGTGTGTGTGTGTGTGTGTGTAATGTGTGTATGTGTGTATGTGTGTCTGTATGTCTGTGTGTGTCCCACCAACTGAGCTGCCTTTCCTCATTCCCAGTCTCTTTTTGAGATAGGATTTAAAAGTGTAGCCTACCTCAACTTCACTACCCTCGTCCTCCTGCCTTAACCTCAGAGCCCTGGGATCACTACATCTGGTTTCTTTTTCTTCCTAGTCTACCCTGCTCCCAGGGTTTGTTCCCAGGTTGTTGTTTTTTTTTCTGGCGATCTCAAGATGACTGCAGAGGACACAATGGTTTGTATTTGTTCGTGTACAGTGAGAAGAAACTTCCCCAGAAGTCCCTGGCAGAGCGTCCTAGCCAGGGTAGGTAGGTCGTCTTTGACATGTGACACAACTTCCCCTGGGAAGACACTCCCCGCACATCTCACCTCAGAGAGGGAACTGAGGACAGAACAAAGGATGGATACTATCAGAATCCAACATGGGTTTATTAGGGTTACTCACAGAGATCTGGATGAGGGGTTACTGATAGCAGCAGAACTCAAAGTCAGTGCATCACTACGGCCCCGCCCTAGCATGCGTGACAGCTCACAAAGCTGGGAACCTGGAGTTCCCAGGGTGCTGCACAGCCTGCAGGCAGCCCAACGGGACGGGGAATGTCCTTTCCAGATGTCCCAGTCGCTCTAACCATCCTCCAGGCAGCAGGTCTGGTCCGAGAGAGTCTGCTTTCTCAGTTTGTCTGACAATCTTCGCAGCTTCTGCTGCTCACTCTTGGCAGGGAGGGACCTAGTGAATCTGTTTGGTTGTTTACCCTCCTGTTTAAAGGGGCTCCTTGCAGTCTCTAAGACTATGACCCAGACTAGTGCGGTGAAGTTCCCTATAATGATTTGGAACTTGGCTACCCCTTCCCTGATGCCCAGCTGGGAAGTAGGAGACCTTGCTAGAAAGGAGGAGAAAGAGAATGCATGTGGGGAATAGATCTGGTGACCCTTATCGCTTCTTATCATCTCATTAGATAATGTCACTTAGCTTTTTTTGTTGGTCTTGAGGCAAACATCTTTCAAATTTCATCCCTATGACTCTGAGACCTTAGACTACTGATTGAGATGAGTTGGGGAATGAAGATTCCAGAATATATTCCCCCCCCCTGTAAGCTCCCCCTATCTAAGAACTCGATGATAGCAGGAGTGTCTTGAGTTCTACGAGCCATACCTCTACAGGTCTTGCTGAGAGGATAAACATGACCTGAGAGGATGAACCATTAGGACCTGTGTACTCATACGCAGGACAGACACACTCGTTAAGAAAGTCAGAGAGCAAGTATGAGGCCGTAGGATAACTGGGTGGGTGAGTTTTGACAGGGATGAAGGAATGGGTCTTGAGCTGGGCATAGGATGAGGGTCAGCAGATGTGCACCTGTCAGTTAGGACCCTGAGGGCTTTTGTAAACCTGAAAGAAAGGAGAATGAGGGCCGGGAGCATGTGGAGGATTGAGACTGCACCGCTTTTACAGTCTTAACTTGACTGGATTTACAATCATGGTACTGGGGCCCCCACTGAACAAGAATTCTCTTAGTTTGTTTGCATTTGGGGGCAGGCATAGTGTTAAGATAACAGGAAGTGGAGCTAGGGGATAGCTCAATGGGCTAAGAGCTTGTGCCAGCATGAAGACCTGTGTTTTGATCTCCAGTGCCCTTGCATGGGCGTGGCAGTGTGCATTTATAACCCCAGCACTGGGGAGGGACAGAGATCCATGTGTCCTGGGGGACTCGGTGGTCAGGCAGTCTAGCTGGAATGGCAGGCCCCAGGGTTACCGAGTGACCTTGTCTCAAAAACGGTGAGAGGGGCTGGAGGGATGGCTCAGTGGTTAGAAGCCTTGGCTGCTCTTTCAGAGGACCTGGATTACATTCCTGGAACCCACGCAGCAGCTCACAACTGTCTGTGACTCCAGTCCCAGGGGATCTGGTGCTCTCTTCTGATTGCTGCAGACACTGGCATGCATGCAGTACACGTGCATACATGCATGTGGTGCACGTGCATACATGCAGGCAAGACACTCATTCACAGAAAATAAAAATAAATAAAATTTAAAAAAAAATAAGGTGAGGAGATAAAGCAAGAAACCCGATGTTCACCAGTAGCCTTCACCTGTGAGTGGACAGGCTTGGAGGCACACACACACACACACACACACACACATACACACACAGAGGCAGGACTCAGCTAACAGTATACATGTCAAATTATGTCACACTTGGTGCTTGCCCTACGGTGGCCAAGTGTGGCCAGGCAGTCCAAGCTGTGCACTTCTGAGCAGTGTAGTCACAGCCACCACGCCCTTTCTGCTGTCTGCCTCACTTACCTCAGACCAAGCAATGAAAGATGAAGGGCGTGGTGACAGTGGCCCACCATCAGCCCTGTCACACTCGCTTTGATCCTGGAAATCCCACTACCCAGGTGAATCTGAGCCTGTCGTTTAGCTGATGTAATGACCACGAGTGGCTTCTTTAACATTTTCAGGGCCTTATTTCCACATCTGTGAAATGGGAAGACTCATAACATGTTGTTTAAACTGGCGTTTAAGGTTTTTATTTATAATATCTCCCCATGGCTGGGATGAGGATTCAGCGTGATGATACAGGTAAAATGTTGGCTACAATCCTGCTGCCATAGCAATACAATGCTAACGAAGGAGGAGAGGGGAGACATTTTACTTTTTACCCCATTCAGTCCTGCAAAACTGGGTTTCCTTCCGAAATCACCCACAGGGAGGATCTCACCAGCTCCCCCAGAGTCCCAACAGAAGGCACGAAGCTCTTAAGACAAGGGGGACAGGAGCCAGGCGTGGTGGCGCACGCCTTTAATCCCAGCACTCGGGAGGCAGAGGCAGGTGGATTTCTGAGTTCGAGGCCAGCCTGGTCTACAGAGTGAGTTCCAGGACAGCCAGGACTACACAGAGAAACCCTGTCTCGAAAAACTAAAAAAAAAAAGAGACAAGGACAGGTTCCACAAAGGTATTTCAACACCAGGATTACGCAAATGCAGGAAATGACAACCGGACTCTAAGGATGTCTGTGTGGGTACAAAAAGGTTCCCCCGTCTTGGGGTTTCACAGGTTTTCTTTCTGTGGACATCTCCTCCATCTGCAGAGCCACAGAGAAGACATTACCTCCATCCTAAAACGAGGTAAACGGAGGCACAAGAAGTCTCCGCATTTGTGTGCAACTCCTCTTCCCTCCTCTCCAAAGGGAAACAAGTAATTATAGAGCTAGAGACAGAACCCCTGACCCAAGAGCCGAGAAACTGGGGCGCTCGCTACACACTTCAGTGGAAGGCCCCTGCAAGATATCGCAGGGCTGTGCTGAGCCCAGTGACTGTCCTTTGTGTGTACTTTCTAGTCAGTGCCTCCAGGAATTCGTACTTTGTGGATAAAGCCCTGGATTAGTACAAAACTCTCTGCTCTAACCTCTGTCCGGCTGAGCCTGCTGCGCACCCTTGAGTCACTTACCCTATGACAGTACTTGAGAAACCTGGGAAGAGTTGAGCAATACCTATGGTTGTCATTTCTGACTGTGAATCCCGCCCCCTCCACACCCCCGTGATGATGTATGTATTCGGCACATGTACGTGCTAGTATACTAATGCATGTGTGTATGTGTATGCAGCAAGCCTGTGGAAACCAGAGGTGGATATTAAATGTCTTTTCTTGATCATTCTCTCTCTCTCTCTCTCTCTCTCTCTCTCTCTCTCTCTCTCCCTTCTCTCTCTCTAAGACTTTGAGTCTCTCACTGAATCTGAACGTCATCAACTTAGCAAGGCTGGCTAACCAGGGACTTACCTGTGCCCTCTTTGCACCCTACCCACAGCCTTTACCCACAGGTTTTCTGTGGGTTCTGGTATTGGGCTCAGGGCCTCAAGCTCATATTGCAGGTGCTTACTGGCTAAGCCGTCTCTCCCTAGCCTTTGGACCGACTGACCCACTGTCTGGAGACCTCAGTGGCAGGGAAGATGGGACCTGTGATGGGAGCTGTGCTCTGACCCTTCAGTGCCTGCTGCGCATGCCTGGTGGGAGGCAGGGCAGGGGCCGCAGAGCATGTGTTGCTATGGTTGGGGAGCAGGAAACCAAATCGACGGGCACGTGGGGACTGATACTATTCATTCAGCTCAGTGACAGCCTGGCTGGCACAGGGCAGAAAAGGGTGCTTTTCTCTTTTTCTTGCTTCATGATTTGACTGGAACATCTCTTCTTCAGTCCCTGACCTAGAACTACATCATCAGATATCCTGGGTCTCGGAAGGGACTTGGGTACTGAAGGGACTAAAGTAAAAAAATGGTTTTCCTGGGTCTTAAACTTACAGCTGGCAGACTGATAAATATCTCTTTCATCTATCTATCTATCTATCTATCTATCTATCTATCTATCTATCTATCTATCATCTATCTATCATATATATCTATTATCTATTTTTCA
>LR754310.1:22500-31271 GCA_902729485.2 Mus minutoides
TATCTTTGGAACTGTGATCTCAAGGGCAGGACCTCAGGCACGACCTCATCCAGTTAAGCTGGAAAACCTTTTTAAGGGCCAACAGTTTATAAACGGCTCAGGGAGGGGCTTCAGAGCACAGAGCCCTCTGAAGGCAGAATCCCGATTTTTTAAGCTCCAAAAGGGGGTATGATGGGGTGGGGTGGGGAGCTGGGACCCTGATGGCCACTGGATTGCCACCCAGTTTTACTCAGGAAGCAACAGGGTCCTCATGGCCCCTATGGTCCCTGCCAATGCCCTGAGAGGAATGAGGGTGCTGGCCTGGCATCCTCCGGGGTAGAACTAGGCAGGGTTTTGTGCCCCCCCCCCACCTTGGAGCAAAGCCTGAGTTCAGTGTGCACAGCCCCAGCTTCCACGTTGAGAAACCTGATATTTCTGACTGGAACACTCCACTCTTTGTGCTTTTCGCCACAGGGGTGTCCTGCTCCTGGCTAGCTCTGCTAGCTCTGCTCAGCTTCCTGGCTTCAGCTTCCCTCCTGAGCACCTGATGGCTTCTTGGTTTACTGTCACTCACTGCTATTAGAGCTGTCTGGGCTTTTATTTCCAGTACTTCACTGTAGCTGTCGTGACCCAGCTCCCGAGGCAGGACTTTCCACGTCGAGGGTGCCAGGCCAGCAGAGAGGAGACCTCCAGTCCATCTGTCAGTATCTGAATAATTTCATACACACACACACACACACACACACACACACACACACACACACACACACACNCCCCCCCCCCCCCTTCGGAACTTCGTGTCACCTGTGCATGCCAAGAGTTCACCACACCAGTTTCTCTCTGAGGCCACCTTTGCAGCGGCTTCCTGTATCTACAGCCAACTTCCTGTTGCCGTCACATTCTGTTTGCCTGAGTTCAGTACAATGTAAGAGCAAACTGGGACTGGATGCACTTTGGAGACCCAACTAGGGCCAGCTTGGGCTCCATAGGGAGATCCTGTTCTGAAAACAACAACAACAACAACAACAACAACAACAACAATAACAATAACAAACCCCTAATCAATCAATCAAACAACCAAGAGTGCTCCAGAGGACACAGCGTACTTAAGTCGCCCAAGGTGAGGTCCACCAAACAGGAACCCCACCCACTCCCCCCAAAAACCCATCAACGACAAAGAAACCCAAGATCAATTAAACTCAGGAAACTGCATACTCTAACCCATTTTTTGTGACTTAAAACATACTTATATATTAAGGGTCTAAGAAGTCCTATTGCAAATCCTGTTCTCTTGTAGAACCCACCTTTTCCTGACTCTTTTCATTTAATATCTATTTATAACCTCGAAGGCCTAATTAATGTCTTTTGGACTGTATTTTAGGAAATTATCTAGCAGTCGTTTTTTAAACTAAGGAGGCACCTGATCCTTTAGAAGTGTGTTTAGGACATAAGTGACATATTGGATTGTCACAAATCTGGTGAAGTCCTGTTGATATTTAATGTATGTATGCCTATGTGTGTGAGTATGCGTGTGCATGTGTATATGAGTGTGCGCGCATGTGTGTGTGTGTGTGTGTGTGTGTGTGTCGGCGCGTGCGGGCAATGCAACCTGGTTTTAAGCCAAAAAGAACTGTCCGTCCCCAAGTGCCAGTTCATTCTCTGGTCCATTGGTGAGCGGGATTGGGTATGTACTCGGAACAGAGTTTTGAAGCTCTCCGTGGGTCAGATACCCCTTGCTGTCCGTCCTCTGGGCCCCCTTCCTTGCTTTTTGTTAGGTGCAGGCATGGACCGTTGAGTCCCTCCCTGTTTTTCCTCCACCCCCACCCCCCACCCCCCACCCCCAGTTCCTGGAGAGAGTCTACTTTTGGTTTCTGTGGGTCTGGGCCCATTTGGAGTTGGCAGAAGCAACCAGAGGGCTTCGGTTTGTGGCTTTATTCTAGAGGAGAAAAAAAGGGGTGTGGTTCAATTGGTCCCTGGGGAGTGCTGGGGAAGCTACTGTTTGTTTGTTTTTATTTTTGTTTTAACAGCTTTAGCTTCTCAGAATGGAAGGAAGGACCCAAGGCTCTAGCCTTAGAGAACCGTTTACCTGGTACCTCGCCAAGGTCAGGTGACCGGAGAAGACCCTCGAAAACAGAGAGTGGGCCTTCTTTGCACTTCTCCAGAATAAGGCTACAGCAGCGGGGAAGCTCCCAACGCACTGCACCGAATTTGCAGCCCAGAGTCACTTAACTTTGCATCCCTGCTTGGGTCAAAACAGAAAACGCCCATGGTAACTGGCAAATGTGCCCAAAGAGGCAGCGTGTGTTTTATGAAAACAAGGGGTGGCTCCCGGAGCAGCGGCCTGGGGCAGTGGCTGGGGCTGGGGTGGACCTCAGGCCAGGAGCCCGCGAAGCTCGGCTGCCGGCCAGGAGCCCTGATGCGGCGGGGCTGTCGGGATCGCCCAGCAGCTGCGGGTCCTCGTGGGGCACAGGTGCAGTCTGGCTTGGCATCCTGGAGCAGGACGCTGGGGAGGAGGTGCACACTCTGAAGGCCTGCAAATTGGTTTCTGTGTTCAACTTGGGGAGCTCAGAGGGGAGGGCAACCCAGGGATGTTGGCTCGTGGATTGTTTGGATGCCTGCTCTCTTTGCTTGCTTCCTTAGCAGGATGTGTGGGGCAAGGGGAGCGAAGCCCTTTTTAATTTTTTTTTTTGTTGTTGTTGTTTTTGAAAATGGCTGGGCGGTGGTGGCACACGCTTTTAATGCCTGCATTAGGGAGGCAGATGCGGGTAGATCTCCTAAAAAATCTACAACTATAAAGCCACCATGATCCAATAAGCCCCACTCATGGAAATCTATTCAGGGGAAGTGAAATGAGCATGTGGAAAGGCACACCCCGCACTCTCATACACATTGAAGCACTCTGGAACCAACGCAGGTAACCATTAACAACAGATGAACGCATAATGAAAAGGTGGAATTGGGGTGTGGCTCAATGGTAGAATGCTTGCTTAGTATGCTCAAGGCCCTGAGTTCAATCCCCAGTACCACAGGAGAAGTAAATACAGTCTGTCTGTCCATCTATTTACTCTTCAACCATAAAAGAGAAGTCCTGTCTTATGCTGAAACATGGACGGAACCAGGGGAACGTAATGGTAAGGGACATGAGGTATGGAAAGACCAATGTATATTCTCATTACAGATGGATGCTTTAAAAAATTTGTCTTAGAGCCGGGTGTGGTGGTGCACGCCTTTAATCCCAGCACTCGGGAGGCAGAGGCAGGCGGATTTCTGAGTTCAAGGCCAGCCTGGTCTACAGAGTGAGTTCCAAGACAGCCAGGGCTATACAGAGAAACCCTGTCTCAAAACAAAACAAACAAAACAAAACAAAACAAAACCAAAACCAAAAATTTTTGTCTTAGAACTAAAGAGTAGACAGGGGCTACAAGAGTCTGGGAAGGGTGCACGGGGAGGGAAGGATGGGGAGACACTTTAAATGGGGGCAGCTGGATACAAAATTATTTCTAATATTCTAGAACAGGGTAGGATAACTATAATAAATTGCAATTAATTAAATACTTCAAATAGACAGTTAAGAGGATTTTTGTTTTTGTTTTTAGATGGTGTCTCATTATGTAGTCCTGGTTGTCCTGGAACTCACTATGCAAACTAGGTTGGCCTTGAACTCAGAGATCAGCCTGCCAAGTCCTGGGACTGAAGGTGTGCAGCACTATGCCTAGCAGGAGATGATTACTTTAAGATAGGGTCTCATGCAGTCCAGGGTGGCCTGAAACAATGTAGCAGAGGCTGGCTTCAACTTTCTGATCCTCTTAGGTGCTGGCATTACAGACTCATCTCTTCCAACTTCTGTGGTGCTGAGGATCAAAGCCAGGGCTTCCTGCATGCCAGGTAAGCACACTAGCACGGAGACAGGGTTCCAGCCCGCCCTCAAGGATTTTCTAGGAAAAATATGTTTCCTTGGTTACCCCAGACCTTCCTCTGCTCTCGATCGCTCATTCGTTTTTCTCATGTGCACATCACAGATCTCAGGATGAATAAGGCAGTGTTTAAGCTTTGAGGAAGCTTTCAATCCTTCAAGTGCAGTGAGAGACAGTGGGGTGAAGGGATGAAGTGTGAGGGTGGGTCCAGTGTGCACAGGTGGGGGAACTGGATGCAGAGGTGAAGTGTGAAGGTGGGTCCAGGGTGCATGGGTGGGGGACTGGATGCATGGGTGAAGTGTGAGGGTGGGTCCAGTGTGCATGGGTGGGGAACTGGATGCAGGGGTGAAGTGTGAGGGTGGGTCCAGTGTGCAGGGGTGGGGGACTGGATGCAGGGGTGAAGTGTGAGGGTGGGTCCAGTGTGCACGGGTGGGGGTCTGGATGCAGGGGTGAAGTGTGAGGGTGGGTCCAGTGTGCATGGGTGGGAACTGGATCCAGGGCTGACTTGGGTTGGGGTGAGAAGGATCTGTGTGGCCTTGGCTGGCAGCTTTTCTTTACTGGTTTTCATAGTTCTGGCCGGGAGCCACACGTAACCAGAGACACATGTCCAACTTGGATTAATTAAATGGCAGCTTCAGCCAAAGTTTGGTGCTCCTTCTAATGTTTTTGGTGTTGTAATGCCTTAAAAAAATTTTTTTTTGTCTTTAAATATTTGTTAATGTAAGTTGCTATATTTAACCCTATAGCCTGTAAAATTTAAACATTGAGAGACGTCTGGTCTTGATTTTTAAAACTGGGGGTTTATTTTTGGCTTTTTCCATGAGAACACAACTTCACTCCTCAAAGAGCATCCAGTTTTCATTTTAATGAGAGATGACTGTAAATGCTGTGTTTTTAAATTTTTTGGTAGGTTTTATGTAGCCCAGATTGGCCTCAGGCTCACTCTACAGCCAAGGATGATCTTAAACTGTCCTTCAGGATGATCTCCCCTGTCTTTCAAATACTATTACACCACCACCCCAATAGTTCACTGTCATCCTACCTGGTTATAGGACACATAAGGAAAGTGTGTGGTAATGGAAAGTAGCAGTCCTTATTTGTCACCCACTAAACTTCAGTTAAAGTAAAGTCCTTGCCTAGTTTCTAGTCCCGAGTGTCCCGACACCCAGGGTATTGAGGATCTGGGGAAGGAAGTTCCCTTATCTAGAGATGGATATTCCAGGGGCCACACATAGTCAGGCTGTGTGCACACAGACCCAACTGTGCACTCTAGGCCGTGTGCACAAGCAATGGTACCATAGGTAGGCCCATGTCCCTCTTCCACAGGGGTCACTGTCGGTGTGGAAGGCAGACAGGCAGGTTTGGTTCTATTTATTTAGGGTGGGGGCTGGGGTGAGAAAGAGTTCCTGAAACATTTTGTAAAGTCTGTTACAGCTTCAGCTTTTGTTTTGTTGTTATTATTGTTTTGTTTTGCTGTTTATTTCTTTTTTGGACACAAGGTCTCATTGTGAGGCCTAGGCAATCCTCCTGCCTCAGCCTCCTGAGATCTGGGATTCCAGGTCTGTGCTATCACTCCTGGGTTCTGCTTCTTTTAGGTCACACACAGGACAATTCCTACCTCCAGAGGCTGAGGGTGCAAGGGCCAGCTATATTTCTAGTGGTTGTTTTGGTTGTGATTTCCTACAGGTAGCAGAGGTTGTCCTTCTGGTCCTCACCCTGTACACTGAGGCCAGGCTTCCTCCAGACACAAGCAGGACTCTCCTGGCTGTGTAGCCCTGGTGGTTCATTGGAGTGGAGCACCCAGGCATTTCTCTGAAGCAAGGTGGGTGGGGTCCTGATGACTCATGAGCTCCTCCACCACCTCGTTTTAGTTGCTTCTTTGTTGCTATGACAGAACATGGGACAAAGCCTCCTTAGGAAAGGACAGTTTATTTTGACTCATGGTTTGAAGGTACAGTTAGTTTATCAGCAGTCAGATTATATCCACAATCAAGAATCAGAGAGAGATGAATGTTGGGGTTCTGTTTACTCTCTTCCTTTTTTTTTTTGTTTTTTTTGGTTTTTTTTTTTAAGATTTATTTTATTTATTATATGTAAGTACACTGTAGCTGTCCTCAGACACTCCAGAAGAGGGAGCCAGATCTCGTTACAGATGGTTGTGAGCCACCATGTGGTTGCTGGGATTTGAACTTATCACCTTTGGAAGAGCAGTCGGGTGCTCTTACCCACTGAGCCATCTCACCAGCCCCTACTCTCTTCCTTTTTATGCAACCTGGTGTCCCAGTTCACAAAATTGGTACCACCCACATTTAGGGTTGGTGTTCCCACCTCTATTAACTCAAACTAGACAGTCTCTCACAGACCTGCCCAGAGGTATACTGCATAAATGGTCCTAAATCCTGTCAAATGGATAGTCACTATGAACCACCACACAACCCTTGAGACTGAGCAGATGAAGGTTCACTTCACCTGGGCTGTGGGGACCAGGCTTCCCCTTGAATTCACCAGGTCCCAGCTCACATCTCTGGCCTACCATTTTTATACCCAGCCCTATGATCTGGGAGCTTTTATCAAGATTTCAAGAAAGAAACCAGGACTCGGGTGACACTCCCCTATTTCTACTAAATGTGTTGGAGCAATTGTATTATAGCATAATATAGCCAATCAAGCAAGTATTTTTCTGAGGCCCACTGTCTAGTGGGGGCAGGGGGTGGGGGAGGTGGGGCATATTCTTAGCATCTCTCTGGCCTAACCCAGATCCTATTTGCATTCAGCTGGGGGTACAATGGATTCTTACCCCTAAATATTGCATCTTCCCTCCAGTCATGCTTCCCTGTGTCTCAGGTTTATTTATAGCTCCAATACAGATACTGAAGTCAGTGAGCCAGGCTTACCTTCTGGACAAGGTTTAAGAAAGTCAGGCATCTCTGGTTGGAAGGGAGGGTGAGAGGGGGTGGCTGTGCTTCTGATGAGAGAGCTCACTGTTAAGAGCACGTGCAGCTCTTGCAGAGGACCTGGATTCCATTCCCAGTACCCACATCTGGTGTCTTCCAACAGCACATAACTGCAGTTCCAGGGATCTGATACTTTCTTCTGGTCTTCCTGAGTATCTGCATTCATGTGGCATGTACACACACACACACACACACACACACACACACACACACAAAATAATTTTAAAACATTAAAGAAAACCTCCAGCCCTTTGTTTTGACAGCTCAGAATTCTTTTCTGTTCACATCATCCTTCTTCTACCTTCACTGCACTTGTCTGTGCTTTTGGCTCTGATGGATAGACAGACTGAGTCACAGGACAGACACCAGCCAGCCCAAGCCTAGTAATCAGCAGTGTGTTCAAGGCTAGATATGGGCCCAAGTCAGATAACAATGGCCAGTCTCCGCATGTTTGCATAACTAAGAGAAAAGAGGGTCTAACCTGTTCCAAAGTGATCCTAAGGCTTCGGGAGGAGGGGCGTCTGTGTGGGGGTTAGAAAAGTCATCAAAGGAAAGCAATTCTGAGAGAGAAACGGCCAAGACTGCAGAAGTTGGAGGTGCCTTGCACTTCCAGGTCAGACTCCTGTGAATAAATGTTTCCACTATGTCCATTTGAGTTAGGACTCTTCCCTACCCTTGATATAGCTATGTGTTCCATCTCCACCACACATACACAGAAAAAAAGAGGCTCTGTGGGGGCCCTTGTCATCATTAAAGGAAGTCAGGGCAGGAACCTGGAGGGAGGAGCCAATCCAGAGGCCACTGAGGAGCGCTGCTTGCTGGCTTGCTTCCCATGGCCTGCTCAGTGTGCTTTGTTAGAGAACCAGGACCATCAGTCCAGGGGCAGCTCCGCCCACAATGGACTGGGTCCCCCCTGCATCAATCGCTGATTAAGGAACCGTTGTAAGGCTTTCTTTGCCTAATGGAGGTTTCCTCCTCTCAGATGACTTTAGCTTGTGTCAGGTTGACTAAAGCTAGCCAGCACAATAGACTAGCAGGGTCCAGTCCACCTAAGAATTCTCTCCTTGGATGGATTCTTCTCCACTCAGCCTGCCACCGCAGTGACCCTGGGATTGACCATCCAGACTCCAGCCCACAACTTAGAAAACAACTCAGGGACTCAGCGTTCTGTTTTCACAGGTCTTCATGTCTTCAGGTTATAGTGACTTCTCTGGGACAAGCAACATCATGCCCTACCCAGGTGGGAATTAGCTTCAGTTCTTAATGACTCCACTCCCTCACCAGCAAATGATTAAACAAGATAGAATCTACTGTCTTCTTATATAAATAAACCTTGATGGAGGCTTTCTGTAGCTGTCAACAGTGCAGTATCTTTCTATCTTCCTTTCTCACCACCCTTAGCACTGGACATATCCATCCCTCTTCTCTGTGGGACAGGACGCCCTTCTCCACCCACATACCCCTTTCCCTGACATCACTGTATAAGAAACTGTGAGCAAGGGAGGCTGGAAAAGGTATCTCATTTCTATGTGCTAGGTAGAAATTGGGAGCCCCTTTCTGAAGAAGAAGAAGAAGAAGAAGAAGAAGAAGAAGAAGAAGAAGAAGAAGAAGAAGAAGAAGAAGAAGGAGGAGGGGAGGAGGAAGAAGGAGGAAGAGGAGGAAGAGAAGAAGAAAGGAAGAGGAAGAAGAGGAAGATGAAGAGAAAGAGGAAGAGAGAGGAAGAAGAGAAGAAAGAGGAGGAGGAAGAGGAAGATGAAGAGAAAGAGGAGGAGGAGTAAATATTACCAGGAAGTCTCTAGCAAGTTAACGTAATGTGTTACAGCAAGATCCTTCCAGGGTTAACTCCATAACTGGTGGGACCTATGAAGCCCCCTGGGCAAAAGGCTGATCGATTCTGACAACTCAGTAGACACTCCCCCTCCCT
>LR754310.1:31371-47793 GCA_902729485.2 Mus minutoides
CCCCCCCGTCTGGCTGAGAATAGACAATAGCAGCTTTCTTCATGTCAAAGTGGGGAGGGGTTTCCTGATATGTGTCACTACCATAGAGAGGGGTTTATGAAGAGCTGAACGGTGGCATCCCATCCTTCTTATATAGCTCAGGAGATCTATGACTGGATTTCAAATCCATCTTCACCAGTTGGTAGCAGCCATGTGACAGTGACCCTCCCCCTTCACTGGTTACCACAGGAGAGTGCTGCATGGCACTTGTTCAGGTGCTCTGCTTCCCAGATACTAAACATCACCAGCCTCTGTGTTACTAAATATCTATTCCACCTCTACTGTGCATACAGGGCTGATGTAAGTGCTGAGGAGGTCATGGAGGTGAGAAAAGATACTGTTCCTCCTCTCACGGAGTTTAAATCTACCAGAGAAAAGAAGATTTTTTTTCAAAACACTGCCGTGTCATGTGAATTTTCAAAAACAAAGGAAAGGCTTGGGAGAAGGGGGAGAAGTAGGTTATTCTACTTCCGGCACTTAAAACTGAAGTGTCTTCAAGAGGCTGATTTCCCAATCCCTGTATGTGTCCTTCAGAAGAGATGGAGACAATGTATCGTAACACGTGGGAGGTGGGAGTGGGGGGGTGAGAGGGGAGGGGAGAGGAAGGGGAGAAGGAACAGGGGAGGGGGAGGGGGAGGGGCTGGGGGACTGCGGCTCACAGGTGAAATCTGTTCTTGCAAACAGCAGCTCTGGTACCTCCTACTAACTCCTATCCCTTCCCGCTTTCTTGAAGAGCCCTACCTCAGTTTACCCTTCCCCAAAGTGGAGCAACTGCATTTGTGTATCTTCGTGCCCCTCCCCCCCACTCCCACAGTCTGTGCTGAAGCAGCTTCCTGAGAACTGGGGCTTACTCAAATCTTTCTTGGGGAGGTCAGTGTACTGGTACCGCGTTTTCAAAACGGCTGATGTGGCAGTGAATTTATCCTTCTTTATTTTATTTTATTTTATTTTATTTTATTTTATTTTCATGAGTGATGAATGAAGGATAGCCAGCCAGAAAATAATCCCCAGGGAGAATGATCAGGACATCAGAAGCCCAGGGGAGAGCCTGGATCTTCGAAGCCCGATACTCTCTGTTTGTACATCTAAGGCAGCTCCGCTATGTCTGGGAGCCCTTGTCTTCCTGGCTGCACTTCCGGCAGCTATCTCTCCTTCTTCAGGAGTGGGGTCCTCCACACTGCCCAGCAATGTGAGGCCCTCGAATCTGTCCACATGTGGCTTGCATTTATTTGTTTGACCGGTTTTTTTTTTCTTCCTGTGTTCCCTCAATGTTTACTGAGTGCCAATCCTTGGCTTGTGAAATCCTTGTCTCTATTTGCTATCTTGAGGGTTTGCACTTATCTTCTTCCCTATATAATTAGCTGCGTTTTCCAAGAGTGATTGGCACTTGCAAACAGATGTTACTCAGACCTTTTATGATAGCAGTGTCTTGATCGCTCAGAGAGGCACCGCCTTCTCCATCCAAGTTTCACATGTCGTTGGCCCAGATTAGTATCCATCTTCCTGGGCATCCTACAGCTATACTCATGAGGAACAGAGTATCTTTATTTAGTCACAAGAGAAACCTGAGCCACCTGGATCTAGCTAACAAAGACTCATAAGTCTGTAGGGCTTTAGTCACCTGACAGGTCTGAATGTAACTTCCTCCTCTGGGACCAAGGGGAAAGGAAGCTTTGGAAGACCAGCATTGTGGGTCAGAATAAAGGTGAGGCTTAAAGGGACTACAAGCAGAGTTTTATACTAAAGGATTAGAAGAAGAAATCACAATCACGCTGTTGGCGTGCATGCAATTGACTTCGAGATTGTGATTGGCTTCAAGCTCAGAGCGAATCTCGTGCTATGTCAATAGTCATGTATCTAGGGAGTCACGTATCTGTCTCATTACCTGTCAGGTAATACCTGGATCCACATTTTAAGAGATACTTTAACACCAAGGATTCCTAGGATTCCTAGAGGACAGTGATGTCAAAGTATGTGAGGACCATACCACATAACCCTAGTTATACCACATAACATAATTTGGGGATGCAACTATCACCTTCAAATATTTGAAGCATTTGATAGAGGCCATTGATATCCCCCACTGGGTGAAATTCTGAGATCATGAAATAAGCGATCAAATGAATTTCCCAGCTCCAAAGGCCACATCTGCAAGACAATCTCTATACCCAAGGCTTAGGGGACATCATGGGAAAGGGGACAGAAAAGGTTGTAAGACCCAGAGGACCAGGACACCTACTGTAATGTAGGGTCTTCAAATATCTGATTAGCTGCGTGGGAGAGTACGTACCTGGAGAACTGAAGGTAGAGACGGGCTTTGCCATTCTCAGATCATGGCCCCCTCAGACCTTCCCTGTTTCTTCCTTTATCCCTTCTCCCTCTCCTCTCTCAGAGGTAGACTCCTTCCTTCTTCAGAGGCCAACTCTCTCTCTCTCTCTCTCTCTCTCTCTCTCTCTCTCTCTCTCTCTCTCTCCCTCTCTCTCCTAAAGGGCAGAACTTGATGATAACCACCCCCAGAAACGTGTGTTTCTCTTCTTCCCAGAAGTGGTTAATGTGATTGCTCTCAATCTATCCTCAGTTACACAGTGACAGAAGTGATGCTCAGGAGGCAGTGTTGGTCACTGCTCTCAAAGCTGTGATACAAACACGGTATACACACAGCTTAAAGCAGTGAGCATTGGTTGTGCTGTGGCGGCTGAGGTTCAGTCCATCACAGCAGGGAGGGTGTGATGGAACGGAGCAGTGTGGTGGGCCAGGAAACAGAGGAAGGGGGTGCTGGCACCTGGCTGGTGTTTTCCTTTTCTCCTTCCTATTCCTTTGGGGCCTCTAGCCCATGAGATGGTGCCACCCCCAGCCACCCCTCACCAAAGTGAGTTTCTCCTGAGTTAATCTTCTCTGGAAATGCACTCAGACACACCCACAGGGCTGCTTTACCAATCTCCTAGGTTTTTGTAAATCCCGTCTTGTTAGCAATGAAGATGAGGACTCTCGTGGATCAAGGATTGTAGAGGTTTAATGACATTCTCAAGCTCACACAGTCACCACAAGGTACAACTGGGATTCAGTTCTCAGTCCACCACTTGAGAACCTTCAGATTCACGTCCGTGATGTTAAACATCCTATTTCATTCTCATCTGATACCTTAAAAAGACACCATAATTCAGATACAACACTAGTCATTGTAAAGGATTATAGACCTAGATTTATGTTGGGACCAATTGAGCGCTGGTGATAAACATCTTCAATCCTAGTCTTTGGGAGTACAGGCAGGTGAATCTCTGAGTCTGAGGGCAGCCTGCTGGCCTACAAGGCAAGTTCCAGGACAGACAGACAGACACACACACACACACACACACACACACACACACACACAGGCTCTCTCTGGATGATAGCGCTTCCCCTGAAATCACTAATAAAAACTCCAATGTCAGGCATGGAAAACGTCCTTCCAGGTGTTGATGGGGCTCTGAGAGACACTTCAAACAATACGGGCTGCTGGCATCCCTTGGTTGCCTCCCAGATCCTGAAGGCGAGGACCCATTGCGGAAGACCCCACACACGTCACACATGTCAGACACAGTATGTGGAGGAATGGAGGTGTCACTCACCTGGAAGCCTTCTCCCTGGAGGACTAACTCTCTTGGGATTAAAAAGTGTCAGGAGAGCGAGCATCCATGAGAACCAAGCAATCAGCAGCCCTGCGCAGCTGTGAGTCTGTGAGCCACAGCAGTGCGCAGTATGTATGGCAGGGCACTCTCAGTGTCCCCGGAGTGGCACCTTTATCTTAGATCATCAACAGCTGCCTAACTGGCATTAAGGTCCACTCGGTAGGAGAGAATTCATGCCTGCGAGAGAAAACTTAGCCAACTCCCTGTGGCTGGAGAGGTTATGGACCTTAAAGGAGAAACTACGAATGCTATAACCTAAACCAATAGGATTACTAACTGCATTCCAGATATTTATCATTTACCCACAGATCAGTGTGGCTCTGCCTCACATCAAAGAAGCATCCGACAGAGGCCACTCCTGAGATTCACAACTGATTGAAATGCAGAGATGATGACGGAAGTGATCATGAGCTTCCCAGCCCCAAGGGCCACATCTGCAACACAACCTTTATACCCAAGGCTTAGCAAACATCATGGACAGGGGGACAGAAAAATTATAAGACCCAGAGGACCAGGACACCTACTGTCATGTAGTATCTTCTGGACATGACAGAGAGATTGAACCTCTGAAATCTCAACAATATGGTTTGCGCAAATGAGATTTTTGTCAACCCACTACCAGTCAACATGACAGTATGGCCTGATCCATAGATACAGAGGTGCAGGCAGTTGGTGGCTGCTGAGAGTCGGAGAATCTGTTTTCTCCAGGGATGGACCCCTGATACGCTATCCAGATCCGAATGGTCACTCCTAAGCATGTGTGCAAGGAATTAGTATGCATGGACTTGGCAGGATATGTGAATGCATGTACATACATGTCTCATTAATGTTTAAAGTGAGGTCAGGAATGTGAGAGGGGTTGCAGAAATTGGGGGAAGGAGTGGAAATGATATAAATACAGTAACCATGTATGAAATTCTAAACTTTTTTAAATTAAGAAGAGGAAGAAGGAGGAGGAAAAGGAAAAGGAGGAGAAGGAAAAGGAGAAGGAGAAGGAGAAGAAGAAGCTGACACCAGGTATGGTGGTCCATGCCTTTCATCCCAGTACTTGGAAGAGGCAGATGGATCTCTGTGAATTTGAGGCTAGCCTGGTCTACATAGTAAGACCTAGGACAGCCAGGGCTACACAGCCAGACCCTATATCAAAACAATAGAAGAAACAGAAGTGGGGCACAGGAGTAGGGGGCACAGGAGAAGGAGGAATAGGAGGAGGAGGGGGCACAGGGAGGGGCACAGGAGGAGGAGGAGGCTATCGTAACAAGAGCCAGTTCCTCTGGGATCTCCGCCCTCATGTCTCTACAGATTGTTTCCTGGGTCACTCACTTAGACTCTTAAATTCTTTTAAAATTGTGACAGGTAGAAGGTTTCACTTCTCTGATGTTCGCCTGTGTCCCATGTGAATCGCAGTTGTTGTCACTGTCATTGTCACCACCATTGTCACCACCACCATCATTTTTATCACCATCACCATCACCACCACCACCACCACCACCATCATCATCAATCATCACTGATGGTGGCGGCAGCAGCAGGAGGAGGAAAATTTTGCATCCCTTGGGCCTACATTCTCTTCCCCGGCTTTTCCAGAGCTTGGCATTCCTATTCCAGGTAACCCAGGCCATTGATCTAGTACACCGAATGGCCCTTCCCAGAGATTCCCAGAACGTGCCCAGGCAACCCAGATTAGCACTGACTGCGAGAGCAGGTGTATCCGCTCCCTTAGCCTCAGCATGCTGGCTGGAGTCTAAAGTGCTCCCCCACACTCTCTCCTTCCCTCCCTCTCTGGTTCAGTCTTGGACAGTCTCCTTTGTAATCCCAGACACTCTTTAACTTCATGAACAAGAGGGTGGTAGGTCACTCAGAAGTACTTGGCTCCTCTCTGGTACTGATTCCTCCCACCCAGTGTCACCAGGAAAACCAAGTGGGAACACCCCAACGCCAGCAGAGCCGCTGCTGGGTCCTCCAGGGCAGACCATCTGCTCCTCTCTCCGTGCTCCCGCTGAGAGGAGACTTACTGCTCCCCCTGCACAGTGCTCCCCACCTCCTTTCTTCTGGGCGGAGTCTAAAAGTCTCCGTTTCTGCATGGAACTGACCCTTGCCTCCTAAACTCTGGGAGTGTCTCTGAGAATCACTTCTTGGTTTTACCCCCCCTCCACAAAAGCTGGAGTGGCACAGGGCTCTGCCGCACCAAGGCATTGGTGAGGAGGAGCTGGTCCACCCTTTCTGCAGAGGCTGGCTTCAGAAGGGGGTTATGGCAGGGAAATCTGGGAACCCAGATCTGGGACGAATTCAGAGGCTGAATCTAAGACCTGGAGCCCAGGTCTGTGGCACTGACGAAGCTTGGCTGTCCCTTAGGTCACAAGTGTCTCCCAAATGCCCAGGTCACATGTGGTGAAAAAAAAGTCATGGCTGGGGACATGGCTCAGTTGGTAAAGTGCTTGTCATGAGTGCTCAAGGGACCTCCAGCATCTACATCAAAAAACTAGAGGCTTTTTGAATCTATGGGACTCGATGGCTAGTCAGTGAGGTCAAGTTGGTAACCTCCACATTTACAGAGAGGCCCTGTCTCAAACAAACAAACAAACAAACAAACAAGATAAGACATCCAACACCAACCTCTGGCTTACACATACATTGGTGCATATGTGCATAAGTGCATGCACGCATGATCTATAGACATGCACACATCATCTATAAACACACAAAGCACTGGGGTCTAATGGAAGGAGTTTAGGCCCCTAGAGTGTGCCTTTGAGGAGATACCGAGACTTCAGCCCCTTCCTCTCTTTCTGTTTGCTTTCTTCTCCCTGGACTTCCACCACCAAGTCCTGTGCAGGCACTGGCTCAAAGCCATAGGCCAAGAGACCATGGAAGGATCCCTCTGAAACCGGGAGCCTGAGAAACCTTTCCTCCGGATAATGTTTACCTCAGATGGTTGTCATGACCAGGGAAAGTTGACTAACGGAACACAAGCTTAGTTCCTGCCCCCAAGGGGAAAGACTGCCACCAGATTTGGTATGCAGAAGTATTGTACAATGTTACAGAAAAAAAAAAGATTCATTGTATATGTTGAGAGAATCAAATTTATGGCTCCTTTGGGGGAAACAAAATCAGGAGAGCTCATAATGGCACCTCCTGGATGAATGAGCAGTGTTGTCCAGACTGAATGTGTACCTGGAAGGCCCCCACACTCTGCTACTCCCTCGAGTGGAGACCAGGCACCACCCTTGTGCTGACATCATTGACCTTAGGAGGATTCTGCATGCTAACGCTATCAGAGCGATTGTCCATACTTGTGCCTCCTGACTCTCGGCACCTCTGCTGCAAGGCTTCTGGATTAGCCAAGGCATTGTCAGTCACCAGATAGAGTAACTTTAAACAATTAAAAGTAAGAGTAGCTGATGGGCAGGCCTGTGACACTGGGAAGGATGCCCGAGACGGTGTGGGGTTGAAGGAAGGACTGCAGGAAGCACAGAGGTGGCCACGCAGCCCTGCCAGGACGCTCCGGCTTTCTTCTGTCTGTTTCCACCTATCACTACATGGTGGCTTCATCTCTTCACCAGAGACTCCGGTGTCACGGGATGTGGATCATGGCCACTCAAACCCCAGTTTAGAAATTTCAACAGACAAAAGCACTTTCTCTCTCCCCTTGTGAAAATCAGGGTAGGTATCTGTCTTTATGGGGGTCACCGACTTTAGGCTGCTTTCTTTCAAGTCATTGGTATAGTTGGTCACTGATTAAGCAGGTAACATGATTAATTTGATCTCTTTTTAAAAAGAATACAAGTAGAGGCCATTGCCACTTTACTGCAAGGGAAGAAATAGATATGAAGAAATTAAGGGGCTCTCCAAAAGTCACACAGCTACTAACTGATGGAATTTGAAGCCATTTGACTCCAGAAGCCGTGTTTCTACCCGGATTATCTGGTGTTCCCGGTTATACTGCACAGCTCCGGGAAGCAGCAGAAGGTGGAATACACAGCCTGCCTGTGTCCACCCCGTGGCCAAGCCCTGAGATCCTGATGACGGCTTGTTTGGAGAGGGACTAGAGATAGGACCGGTAACCAACGGTTCCTCCTGAACCACACCTATCAGAAGAAGAATGATTTCCCAGACAAAGAAACCAGGTAGGGAACTGTCATGTCTGACCATATCAGGAGCTTCTAGGGTTGATCCTGGGCTAGGGCATCTGCTGGGCTTGCTGCTCCCTCAAAGACGTCTGAGTCTGGAGGGCATACAGGGATAATGTTCTGTACCAGGGTCTCTTCTCCTGTTCTCATTGTCTTCTACTAAGTGAGAGGAAGGCTGAGGCAGGAGGATGTCAAGAGTTGGCAGCCAGCACGAGCGAAATAAAAGAGGTGGAAGATGGAAAAGGCAGAGGCCTTAATGAGAGGGACTAAGGCCAGTTTCTTGTTTGTTAGGATTTGATGAGCTAAGTAATCAGCCAGTCATGCATCAGGATACACGGAAAGCTCTAGAAAATGTCAGCCGTGTAAGAACGAACTCTCTTAGTGTGCGTGCCATTCAGGGCCCTTGGCCCTCACTTGTGACAGCATTGGGTCTACTCTTCTGATAGTTACTCAGACCTCGACTCCCCTAAGTTTGCTTTGGTTATTTGGGGTAACACTGAAGAACTGTTCTCTATTGAGGGGAGCTGCAAAGGGGGTGGGGGAGGGGATGGAAGAGTAGGTGTGCTAAGCAGGCGAGTGGCTGGTGGGGAACAGGAGCTGAGGGGATTCTGGTTGCTTCTGACAAACGGCTAACAGTGAATAAGATGAAATGCAAAGGAAAAGAAACAGAAAGAGACCCAAACTGTCAAAACTCTGGTGTTGAAACAGAAAGACACAGTTCAAAGTTATTCAGTGCTATGTCCGTTAATCTTTTTTTTTTTTTTTTTAAGATAGTCTCAGTATGAAGCCATGGCTGGCTTAGAGAGAAGTCACTATGTAGACCAGGCTGTCCTCAAACCTATAGCAATCCTCCTGCCTCTGTCCCCTGAGTGCTAGCATTATAGGAGTAGGCTACCATACCTAGCTCTCTTCAATGATTAAAAAGGAAAACTAAAATCTTAGCTGGATATGTTCCCAGAGGCCCAGCATCCTCAAGGCTGAATTTAAGGCTGGACTGGGCAACATAGCGATTTCCAGACTCACCTAAGCTGAGGAGTGAGACTCTATCTGAGACACCAACCACAAAACAAAGAAACCCTTGACAAACTGGGCCCACAAGATGTGCCTGTGGGTAAAGCCACATGCAGACAAGACCCACTGCTCCATCTCTGGGACCCACATAGAGAAAGGAGAGAATCAGTTTATTCACAAAGGTTGTCCTCTTACCTACACAAGTGTGTCTTTGCATACATGTACACATGCAGTGCGCATGCGCATACACAAATGAATGTAATAAAAAAAACCCTAAACAAATGAAACCAGCAAACTAAACATATAATAAAAGCTGAGTGTGCATACTTGGCATTCTACCCCTCAGGAGCCTGAAGTAGAAGGATTGTAAGTTTTGAGCCCTGCCTCAAAAACTACAATAAGATCTGAGGCTGATGAAGATGGCTGAGAGGAAAAAGGTGCTTGCTGTACACCTAACAACCTGAGTTCCATCCCCAAACCCACATAAAGGGGGAGAGAACTGACTCTTCTTCGAAGTTGTTGTTTGATCTCCAATGCATAACCACACACACATATGTCTCCCAGCATGCATTGCATATATTACTAATAATTGTAATTATTATAAATACATTCAAATAAAATCAGAATTGACAAGTGGAGCAAGGTACTTTGTTAGACCTCCCTGTAGGGATTCTAGGAACCAGGTCTGCGAACCGGATCCATGCACAGTGGACGTCTTACTGGAGCTCCTCTGAACTGCTTGTTTAATTATCTACCCCAAACTTAGGCTCTTAGTACTACAGCCATCTCATTTGCTCAAGGCTGTGAGAATTGTTTTCCTGGCTGCTGCAGTCCACAGAGGCAGGGATGACCTTGGAGAACCAGACTTTGCCTCCCTTGGCATCTGTTGCTTGGTTCTGATTGATGCCTGGCTTTCTCGGGCTCTCATCTTCAAGAAGGCTAACCGGGGGTCTACGAGATGGCTCAGCAGGTAAAGGAGCTTGCTGCCATGGCTGATGGCCTGAGTTCAATACCTGGAACCTATATGGTAGAAGGAGATAACGGACTTCCAAAAGTTATCCTCTGCCGGGCATGGTGGCTCACGCCTTTAATCCCAGCACTCAGGAAGCAGAGGCAGGTGGATTTATGAGTTCGAGGCCAACCTGGTCTACAAAGTGAGTTCCAGGACAGCCAGGACTATACAGAGAAACCCTGTCTCGAAAAACCAAAAAAAAAAAAAAAAAAAGTTATCCTCTGACCTCCACATGAACGAACACATACGCATGATACAAATATACAAAAAGAAAAACCTGGAGTAATGTAAGTGCTAGTTGGTGGATGGGAGGCTAATTTGGGATCCTTCATATATAGCACTAAATTCTAAGAGGGAAAGACTGGGAGCCAAAGGGCCTTGTGGTGAATGAGTTAGTCACAGAGTATCAGCTGTTATGTTAGTGGCCAAAACAAGCCACTAATCCAGGGAAGGAAAATCCAAGAGGTAGAGAGATAGGTTCTTCATAGACTATCAGTCACACAGAAGAGGGTTTTCATACAATAAGGAGTGGAGCGTGTGTCTTTTTCTTCTCAATCTATGACATCTCATTTTCTCTAACTCTTTCAATTAACGTGGCATGTGTCTAGGAGTATAACGATAACAATGTGTAGTATGTGTGGGAGACTGTAGCAAATGCACTGGCTCCTCTCATTATTCAGCTGCCATTTCCCTCTGATTAACAGAACTTCAGTTGCTTCCCACCCTCCCAGAGTGGCAGTGTGCCCAGTTACAAATATTTACGTCCCCAGATTCCCTAACGGCTGCTGTCTTCTCCATGTGACCTATTTCTGGTGTGATCCGATGTCTCCTGATCAGGGCCTTATGAAAGCCATTGTTTTCTGAGTGAAGGGAAACAGGCAGTACTGTGCAGTGTGTGACGACCCTGGAGTGTGCAGTGTGTGACCCTGGAGTGTGCAGTGTGTGACCCTGTAGTGTGTAGTGTGTGACCCTGTAGTGTGCAGTGTGTGACCCTGTAGTGTGTAGTGTGTGTCCCTTTCCATTCCCGATGTTCCTTCCTGTGTGGGTCAAGGATATAACAGCTGGTGGTGGAGCTACCACTGGAAGTCATGAAGCCGATATGAAGGACAGCATAATGGAAGGACAGAATGAGGCAGGAGAGAAAGCCATCACAGATAATGGAAGCAGAGAAGGAAAGAGGATCCCTCACCCCAGAGCCTGACTGAAGCCTCTCACCAGCTAAGAATCCCAACACTATCAACAACATTCGAGGTTCTCGGAGAAGCAGTGTTCCTTCTATGCAGAGATACTTCAAGCAAGAATAAACAAACAGCAACAGATTACATTGAAGGCCTGAGTATGTGTGACCTTTGCCTTTCCCAGCTACTCAACTGGAAGTTTCTAGGAATCTCTTCAGAATCTCCATTTATAGTAAAGAACATGTCACCCCTGCCCCACCCCATGCAACTCTGGCTGCTCCTACTTTTATCTTACCAGATTGTAATCCCACCCAAGTCAACTCTGGAGCCATCCTACGCCCCTACTTATTAAAGGGAGGAGGATTCTTAGCAACCCTTTGAGATTGAATTTGAGAGCCACTACGATGGCAAACACGGCTACTTCAAAGTCACTCAAGGGCAGTGGCCCCGTGAGAAGGCAGTACCTGTGCTCCCCCACACGGCTCACTTTTTTTCTCCCAAACATCTTTCGTTTTAAAAATAAATTGAAGCTCTTCCTCCTTCTAGCTTTTCCTGAAACTCTTTTCTGCAGTGCAGCCAAAGATCTGCCTTTACCTGAGTGGAGTTCCCTAAAGGATGAAGGGGACTAACTCCTCAAGCTGCTGGCAGCTCTGTTGGGCTGTGTCTGACTAGAAAAACGCCTACTTGGTTAAGTCATGAGGACTGTGGTTTCTACTACTAGAGGGATTTCCTGGGAGATAAGGCTGGGAAGGAAGGCAGGAGGGTGATCACAGGGCTGTGACGTGACTATTAGGCAGATGCTGGAGTGGCCGTGAAAGCTGACACGGGTTTCTGCCTTCTGTCCTATGCACGTGCATATGTGCATGTTTGGCTGTGCATGACTCTGAATGAGAGAGAATGTGTGTGCGCATAGGAATAAATGGTCTTAGTCTCTTCTCTACTGTTGCAATAGAACACCACAGACTGGGTAATTTCCAATGGACAGAGACTTATTTGATGATTTTGGAGGCCGAAGAGTCTAAGAGTGTGGTGCTAGCTACTGGTGAAGGTCTTCTCAATGTGCTGTAAGATGGCAGAAGCTGTCACGTGGGAGGAAGGAATGGAAGGAGGGAATGTTTAAATCTGCTTTGATAAGAAACCCACTCTTGGGCTCGGGAGGTGGCTATGTGTACAAGAGCTCTTCCTGCACGCACCTCACAACCTGAGCTGTAACCCCCAGAACCCATGCACAGGCTGGGCGGAGTGCAGCAAGCAGCAACCCCAGTGTGCCTCTAAAGGGATATGGGAAGCAGAGACTGGGGAATGTCCAGAGGGTTGTGGTCCAACTGGCCTGGTTTACACAGCAGCAAAGAGACCCTGTCTCATTTGGTGTGTAAGGCAGTTTAGGAATACACAGAAGTTATCCTTTGACTTCTGCCTGCATACACATCTGCATTCTCCACCCCCTCCACACACACATGCACACACACACACACACACACACACACACACACACAAACATGGCCAAGGGACTGGAGAGATGGCTCGGGAGTTAAGTCAGCCAGTTGTTCTTCCAGAGAATGTGGCTTTAGTTCCCAGCACCCACACAGTGGCTCACAGCCATCTGGAATTCCACTTCCAGAGGATCCAAACCTACAACTGCACATGGTACAAAGACATATATGCAAGTAAATACTCATATACACTTTTTAAAAAGACACAAACAAGGACACAGAAAGATACACACATGAAAGAAAACAAATGTTGTGATACCAACTCCACTCCCATTCTAATGATGCGAAGCCATTAAAGAGGACAGGGGCCTTGAGACCATCTCTGAAGATCCCGTCTCCCCAAGTCGTTGCATTGGGAATTAAATTTCTAACACACGGACTTGGGAAAACACTCAAGCCATTGCAGAAATGCTACAGTTGGAAAACTTTAAAGCAAATTTGAATCCTGATTTTGAAAGACCGATTTAATAAGCCGAAAGTGGGAAGATAATGGTCATAGCTACAAAACGCACACTTAGATTCCTGAAAATGATGCTAGAATGGGAGGGCTTAGTTTCACAGCCCGGGGGAGGTTTGAGCTGACTGAAGAGGCTTTGGATGAGATCACAGAAAGCTGTAAGTGCCAAGAGTCCGGCTTTCTCTCTGCCTGCAGTGTTCGGCAGGATCCAGACTCCTGGGCTGCCAGCCACAGCCTCCACACAGGGCATGCCCCAGGGAACAGTGCCGGCTCATCTCAGAACTGGCCACTGGAACCCCTCCAGTGGAGGACCAGGATGCCAGCCAGAGACCAGGGAATTTAACTTGGCCAAGAAGAAGCTTGGCGGGGTCTGATAATAACTGTAATAGTCATCCATCATTGTGTAGAAACCACACCTAAACCTAGTGTCTTACCAACAATAACTGTTTGCTCATAACTCCTCCACAGTGGGGCCAGGGGGCTTTTCTCTGTCTGGTGTGGGTTTCTGCACATCTGAGGCCTGTGGGACATCCAGGGACTGCTCTCCCTCATTTTCCTTCCTTGTCCTTTACAGACTTCTCATCCATAGTATGGCAGACTGAACATGGCTTCTCAGGCATCAGATCAGTGGGGGAGAGCACTCTAGGGCCCTCTGTGCCTGTACCCAGAATTCCTGTGGTCTTCTACATCACCAAGTAAGTCCCCAAACAAGCCAAAGGACAACAGAGAAAGTGAGTACCCAAAAATTCAGGAATAGAACTGCTTGGTGGGTGGTTTATAGCAGTCCATCAAAATAACTAATATTTAGAGTTCAGAAAGAACAGTTATGCATACTTGATCTTGACAATGAAACCAAATTACAGTTAGCGGTACTAGAAAACCCAAACCAGAAGATCTTCCTAATTTGTAGCATTTACCAACATCCATAGTGCAAACACTGCTACAATGACAATTTTAAACAAATATGAATTTAAATTTTATTTTCTGTGTATGAATATATGTGTGTGCACTATAGATGGAACCCACAGAGACCAGAGGACAGTGCCAAATTCCCTGTAACTGGGGTTATAATTATAAACTGCCATATAGATTATGAGACCTGAACCCCAGTCCTCTGTAAGAACAGCAAATGTTCTTAATCACTAAGTCATCTATCTCTAAGGCCCCCTAAGTTTCCAAATTAAAAACAAACAAACAAACATATATTTTACTTTTAGCTTATGTTGGCCTGCACATATGTCTGTGTACCACAAGTGTGCCTAGTGCCCACAGAGGCCAGAAGACAGTGTCAGAGCCTCTAGAACTGAAGTTAGAGATAGTTGTTAGTTATCACGCTGATTCTGGGACTTGAACCTGGGTCTTCTGCAAGAGTAGCCAGTGCTCTAAACTGCTGAGTCATCTTTCTAGTCCTGTAGATCGTCAATTTTACGGGACCAATATGAGGTCACTGGGTGTGGGTTTGGGAGGTAGTCCCACAATAGTTAGCCATTGTACTGTAGGATGGGCCATATATCTGCTTACAGATGATGCTTACTAAAAATCATACATTACCAATGGTGGCAGTTCTGGGACTCAGGCAAATTGTGTCCATTGGTGGCAGCATCACCCTGCCTGGTAGCATTTTTCTTAAATATCTGAAAGGCCACTACAGAGGAGAAGTTGTCATCTAGTTTGGTCAAGAAGACAAAATCAGTCGCCTTAAGTTTCAGAGAGGATAATGTCTGAGTCAATGTGGAAGAAAAGCCCAGGACAGCAGAGACTTCCAAAGGGCACTGGATGCTTCGGGCCAGTCTTCCAGTCATCCTAAAGTGTTGTCAGTTGGGGAATAAGCCTTTGGAGATTTCTGAATTTTGGGAGAAATTAAGCTAGACCACCTTGAAGCTCCATTTATCTCTTGGTTGTAAGAATGTAGTGAACTCCCCAAAATGGATTCACTTAAGGCCCCAAATCAGACAAGGCGAGCAAAGAGAATCAAAAGGAGGGAGGAGAGAAGGTGAGGATTAAATCTTGGGGGAGCATGGCCAGATGAGAAGTCCCATTTGGGGGGGCCTATACGTCCTAAACAGTCAGTCTTGGCAAATGGTCATGACTGAAGCTGGTTGTCTAAGTAAGGTCTGGGCAGTGAAGCCTGAAGACTCCTAACACCAAAACCCAATTTAATGTTATTTCAGCTCGGTTCAGATGACAGCAGATGGCTGTAGAGCCAGTGTACCTGAAACTCTGGTTACTCTCAGTGCAGCAAAGCACAACCCCGATAGTAGCTGGCTTTTAGATAATCCGATGTCTTTCTCAGGATTTAGCTTCATGCCTCTGAGATGAGCGCAGCGTTCGGCATTTCGCTGGAAGTAGACTCAGACACTTCTGCTCCTGGCCTTGGAGGCTTTTGTTAATGTTTTAAAATGAGATTCATGAAACCGGAAGCTTCCCTGAAGGTGAGGGTCAAACCTTGAGGACGGAATCCCAGCATTTGTGAACAGACACTCAGGACGCTGCCTGGGATAGCTCAGGCATTGCTAATTGTGTCAAGAGATGACACAGAGTCACGAGGACTCGGAGCTAACAGGGAATGCTTGAGGCAGTAGAGGAAACTCATTACAGCATAAAACAGTTCACCGCCCAAATAGAGTCTCTGCCCCACCCCCCACCCCCCAGGAGCTGGTATTTCTTGTGTTGAACACACAGAAAGGAAAGCAAGAGGATCACATGACACCTGGCTCTGCTAGCTCTGCAGACAGCTCTCACAGCCAGGATCAGACTGCGGGGAGCGCAGAGAGGGGGTGGGCTTCAATACAGCCTTCCCAAATTCTTAGGTTAGAAATCTAATCCCCACCAGGCGTGGTGGCGCACATCCCAGCACTTGGGAGGCAGAGGCAGGCAGATTTCTGAGTTTGAGGCCAGCCTGATCTACAAAGTGAGTTCCAGGACAGCCAGATCTAAACAGAGAAACCCTGTCTCGAAAAAAACCAAAAAAATAAAAAAAAGAAATCTAATCCCCAAATTCATATGTTGATGCTATTTGGAGGCAGGACCTTTGGGAGGTAATTAGGGTTGGATGAGTTCACAGGGAGGCCCCATGGTGGCATCAGTGGCTTTTTTACCAGGAGGAGAAATTGAGTTGACACACTTGCCCTTCCACTCTGTCACAGTGCAGCCCGGAGGCCCTCACCAAGTGCGGCCATCGTCCCTTGCAGCCCTCCAAACTGTGTGCACAACAATTTTTTTTTCTTTATAAATTACATAGACTATGGGGGCTAGGAAGGTGGCTCCCGTAAGTAAGAGCGGTCCCAATGCAAGCAGGACTTGGGTTCAAATCCTAAGAGTCCCTGTGAAAGGGCAGGATGGGGTCCCCAGATGCTGGAGTGGTAGATACATGCACGTATCTGGTGTTTCTGGAATGATTTGATATAGTCACAAGCATAATTATTTATCAGTTT
>LR754310.1:55759-68247 GCA_902729485.2 Mus minutoides
TAGCACATGACTTAATTGTTAGGTAGATTGCCTCCCCCTTTCCACCCCCCCTTGCCTCCTACCTGGGTATCTTGCTGATGTTTAAACTAGCCAATCATGTGAAACCGCGCCAATTTACCCAACCCCCCTACCCCATTGTTATAAAAGCTCCTGATTTTCGAGCCACGAGGTCGACCCCCCTGTCCCCTGCGTGGGATACAGGTCGTCCCGGAGCTCCGATTAAAAATCCTCATGCTTTTTGCATCAAGACAGGTCTCGTGATTCGTGGGGTGCACGAACAACCCGTGTTTGAAATAGGGGTATTTCTGGTTGGATCTTACAGTTTGTTTGTTTTAGGAAATAGTCCATTTTAGGGGCTAGAGATGCTGCTCAGGTGGTCTAGAGTGCTTGCCCAGTGCATACAAGGTTCAGTTTTTAGCACCATATAAAACAGGGTGTGGTGATGTAAACCTGTAGTCCCAGCAAGTGGGAAAGGGAGGAGGTTTTTGAGGTTGAAGGCTATGTAAAGAATTTGGCACCAACCTGGGCTGCGTGAAAAGCCACTGAAAGGAAAAGGAAGGGAAAGAAAATGGTTCTTTTTAGCATTCGGTTAAAATCAAAGCCAGGGCCCAGAGTCTGTATGGCTCTAAACCCACCATTTTAAACTCTTCCAACTAGGCTGGAGGGAGTACGACTCCCTCTGTCTACTGATCACAGCCTCCTAAAGAAGAAGCAAGGGAGGGAGCCCTCAAAAAGCAGCGCCTTCTGAAGAGGGGGGGGAGAGGGAGAAAGAGAGAGCATGCCCTCAGATAGCCCTGTGAGAGCTCATGTGTTCAGGAGATGGGGAATCCCCCAACCTCCCCAGGCCTGGGAAATGGAGACATGAAGATTCATCTCTACTTTGCAGACAAAACAAAATCACCCCCTGTACTCTGTTCCTCAGCATTTGCCACCAAGTCACAGTGATCTGGGCAAAAGCCAGCCTCTGCTGGCTGAGAAACTGAGAACCATGGGGATTTAGGGGGGGGGGAGCAAAGGAGGTGCTAGGTAGCGTTTTTCCCTTCTTGGTTTAGTGTTAGCTGTTAGTGAGTGTTCACGTCATCTGTGAGTTAGCAGCTCAAACACTGAGAGAACTAAGGTTGGTTGGCCAGTACCATCGAGTGTGTGTGTGTGTGTATGTACACGTACACCCGTGCATGTGAAAGTCTGAAGAAGGTGTCAGATCCCGGGAACTGGAGTTACAGACAATTGTGAACAGCCAGATATGGGTGCTAGGAAGTATCCAGAAGTATCAACATCTCTCCAGACAAATCACAGGGTTAGTCATGGGGTTAGTTTAGTTTGTTTTTTCTCCTTTGCTCCACAAGGATCTGGGTGTGGGGGTGGGATGGCCTGGAGAGAACCATGAGGCAGAGGCAGTTTTTGTCCTTTCCTGACATTATCTTAGAATCAGAGGAGATGCCAGTGGATTCCAGTGCTGCCCGGTCTGTGACAGGAAGTGACCTTCTCTGCCTGCTTCTGAAGGACACCGAGAGCACAGCCTCCTGAAGCAGCAAGCCCTTTTGCTTATGGGAAAGCTGGGGTAATGCTGTAACGGTGGCAAGCCAGTGCAGAGGAAAACAGCTCGATAATCTGGCCTCCGTCTAATCCCTCCTAAAAGACGTGTGCTAGGCCTCAAATGGCTCCTCCAGGCTAGTGATTCCCCTCTACTTCTGGGATCGTTTCCAGAGGTCACAAGAGGCTGAAAAGGAAGCAAGTTATCTTCATCCAAAGGAAAAATATGACTGTGGTTGGCTACAGGCTCTCTACTCTGTGGACTGGCCTAGAGAATCAAGTGCTTTTAGAACCAGACCTTTTAGGCCTGGGCAGCATGGGTCCTGGAGGGCTGCAGAGCAGGCCAAGAACCAGTCTGTGCTACAACCATTTCTCCATGAATTGGTACTTGGAGACCCTGGACTAAAGAGGCCGTTACAGATAGTAGCACCGAGTCTGTATGGGAAAGGCCTCCACAGTGTCTTGGCACCACCCTGCCACGACAAAGTGGGAAGACATCAGTGAGAGGATGGGGAGCTAGGAGAACTAGTTAAAGGCTCTGAGAGTAGGAGTGGGGATGGCTCAGCTGCCTGCTACCCTTCAGCCCTGAGAGAATCAGAAATGGATGCCTGGGTATGTCCTGGAAGACTAGCCCTCTACTCTTTTCTCCCCCATCAGCCACCCACCACCACCACCACCCCAGGCAGAAGACCCTAGGGCCATGCCCAGGACAGTGCTAACCACACCACTGGAGCACTCCTCTGGGGACCCAGGTTAACAATAGGCTTTTGTTTCTCAGCCTATAAAGGAAGCCCTTCTATGGGTGTCAGACACAGTGTACTGCTAGGTTTACAGTCTCCAAGTTCATGGTGTTCTAGGTATACACTTTCCAAGTTCGTGGTGTTTGAACACACACCCCGGATTGTGTAACCCAGGCTGGCTTAGAATTCACTATGTAGTCAAAGGTCCAAAGATGACCAGGAACTCTCTGTCCTCCTGCATCTGCCTTCCAAGCACTGGGACCACAGGCGTTTACCACCACATCCACTTTAAGCACTTCTACTTCTAAGGCTGATAAAAGCCATGTCAAAGGTCCAAGGCCACTGCAGAGAAGAGCTTATCTCACAAGACCTCACGTCGGGAAGAGTCATTGGCCCAGAAGCGGTGACCCCTATGCTATGATCATGCACCCAGGAACTCCACTGAGATGGTCCAGCCCCCACCAGAAGTCACCATGGTAACGGGAGAAAAGAGAGATGCTCGCTACACTACACTTCTGCCTGCGTTTACCATCTCATCTGAGGCCAACTACACCAGGGCCCTTCCCTGAGCTGCACCCTGGCTCTGTAAGCCACTTCCTGTTTCTTTTTCTAGGTTATAAATGACTTAGTGTGAGCCACTCAGTCAAGAGGTCCAGAGTCTGAGGCTGCCTCTTGGGGAAGGCAGTGGAGGCAGTGACTGGGAAGGCCAGCACATACGAAAATACACACACACACACACACACACACACACACACACACACACATACACACACACACACAGCCTATAGGAATGCTACGGCTCGGTTCTCAGAGGTCCTTGGACAAATATACTTTTTGAGGAATTTTTTGCTGACCTCCCTGGAAACATTGCTTTGCAAAGGGCCAGCCCTAGCTGATCATCAGGCAACAGCTGGGAGTCCAGTACAGATGTAGACAAGAGGACATTCTGAAGCATTATCTTCAAGTAACTATGCCTCAAAACAAGGAGGAAACCACAGGTCAGACATAAGCCAGCATTCATCAACCTGGTTCAGGTGAAGGAACAGATCTTGCACAGTTCTATGGCTTCTGCTACAATTTCTCAGTTCTTGCTGATTTTGCTATGCTAATACTCTGCTGAGACCCTAAACGCCAAGGACAAGACACTAGGAGGGAGATATGGTCAAAGCCAATGTACCAGGTCAACACTGGGATGCTATTTTCACCCTCTAGTTCTATTCCCTGGAGTCTGTCCCCACCCGTGCCCCCAAATCAAACTTGTCTTTTAAGCTAGGACAGATTGGTGACCTTGCATTCAGAGGTGATTTGGGGCCACAGAGCTTGAGGCTGGATCCTGGAAAAAGTGGCCCATTTAGCACACGACACCTTGTTCTACAGGAAGAATTAGAAGGTGGGTAAGGGAAGCAGAGAGATCTGGAAGTTCAAGCCAGCTTTGAATGCAGTAACTTGGTGGCTGTTCTGAAAGGAGTCAGGCATATGAGTCCTACTGTCTGTTGTCTAGTGACAACCTTTCTGAGATCAGAAACGGGCACACTGTATCTGTGCAGGAGAGCCATGACTTTCCATGCAATCTATAGAAAAAAAAAGACACAAACACGTGCCACCCTCCTAATTGTTAAAGATGCAGAGAAAGGAATTTGCAGACACTGTTAAATCCTTATCTTATGCCTCATAGACTCAGGGGTGTTTGTTTTAACAGTTAGCCTATCCCAGCTGATGGAGGATCAAAGTCCGTAAAAGGTCATAGGTTTTACCCATTATCTGGAATATATCCAGAAAATGATGGTAGTTGCTGCCATAAAATAATATCAACAAAACACCATCCTCTAGACAAATGGGCAATATTATTCTCCAACAATAGAAGATTCAGGAAATAAATTATAACTTTGCATCTAATATTATTGAAATGTATTTGCTGAGGTGGAAAAAAAAAACCATGATGCAGAGCTACTTGAAGAAGAGGGGAAAAAAATGGAAGTCATGTTTCTGTCACTGTGATGAAACACGGGCTAAACACACCCCGAGGGAGGAAAGCCTTTACTTGACTTACACTTGCAACCAGTCCATCTCTGGAAGATAGTCAGGGCATGGGCTCAAGGCAAGATTGCTGCTTCCTGTCTTGTTACCAGACTTCAAGATTGGACTTGCTAATGAAAAAGTGAAACATAAAAACTAGGCCTTTAGCCCCAGGCATGAGAATGTGACCTTTGTGATTCAATGCTCCAAGGTCTGCTAATCATAAAACAGATAGTGACATTCCTCCACCCACCCACTTCCTGGGTTCAGGGAGTATTTTTTCAAAAAGGACCACCCCTGACCCATCCTGACCATTCATGGAACCCGCTATGCAAATGTGCTATTGTTAGAGGCTCATAGAAACTGTCTAGAGAAATAACCCGCACAATTACCAGGTATTCCTTGTGACTCTTGTGACTTTGCACTTCCTCGAGACTCTTAACTGGTATTTTTGGTATTTTCCAATGACACCCTCCCCACCCCCTTGAGTTGTGGTTTCTTCCTTTAAATACCCCCTTACCCAGCTACTCGGGGCACCACGGTCCTCTATGTGACTGGGCCGGAGAGCTCTTGAAATAAAAATCCTCTTGCTGTTTGCATCAAGACCGTTTCTCCTGAATGATTTGGGGTGTCTCCTGAGTCAGAATGTGGGGGAGTCCTCATGTTGTGGGTCTTTCACTATCCCGGGTGTGGGTAAATGCCCCTCTGGGTTCAATCCCACCATCATAAGCTAAACGTCTGCTTTCTAGTCTCAGCTAGGAACCACCCTCCTGCCTGTGTTGCTGTGGGCGGGCTCAGCTCTGTTGACAAAATGCTCTGGCTCTAAGGGAGGAAATGCCTCATCACCACAGTGGTTTCTAGAGTTTTCTGAGAGTTGCTAGACCTCAGAACTTTCCTTTCTTTGGGATCCCATTTTGGATGACATTGGCAAGCTCTGCCACAGATCCCCTGTGGGGCTGGGGGGGTGTGGGAAGAGGGGGGCAGGGAGAGAGCCCTGTCTCAAAAAAAAAGAGAGAGAGAGAGAGAGAGAGTGAGGAGGGGCCAAGCAGCCCCTCTTATAGTGGGCTTGTTATCTTGCTGTTGCTAGGTAACTGGGAAGGCCAGAAGCTTGGGACATAGTGTACATTACTACTAGCCATAGCTTCTCTTGTGGGGGCTGTGGGGGCAGTAACTTCGACAGGAGCCAGGGGTCCAGGAGACATGAGGGAACACCTTTTGCCCCATGTAGGTGGGAATTACCACCACCAGGTTTTACCGGGATTCAGACCTCAGCTCAACTGGAGACTAGGCTGTCTGTGCATATAATAGCCCAATGTCCCACAGTCCCCCTGTCCCTTCAGGACAGCTGAGGATGAAGACCGTGTTTCTACCACAGCAGAGTGGAAAGGCACAGCCTAACTCCAGGATTCCAAGCAGAAATCATCAGTGTCCTCACAGAACAGCATGAGAGCCTGAAGCCCCAGGGCCCGACAAGCAAGATCCGACTCTCCACCGTTCTCTCCACGTTCACTTGCAACAATGATTTGGGTTTATGTTTTGCCTTCTAAACACCTAGTCCTGACAAAATTAAATTGAAATTCCATCTTTTCCCCTACCCTTCTCAGCATATCCTTTTGTGGAGGGACAAAGCACAGAGGTTTCCTGTCAAGAAGGGTTCTTTTCTGTTCTACCAGGAGACCGGAGAGTGGCACAAACTAACTGTAAGCCCATGTGTAGCCTGGTAGAACTATTTTAATCAAGCTTGCTGTGTTTTCAGCAAACCACATGTTCCAAAATTAAAAACAAAACAAAAACAAAAAAAACCAAATCAACCAACCAACCAAACAAACAAAAAAACCTCACTGTAAGGAAAAGGGTCTCACTTTCTAAGAGGGAGTTCTGGAAAGTCACACTAGCCAGAGGGTCTCTGGAGCCATTGAGAAACTAAGCTAGTAGACCCAGCTGAGCCTTCAGAGAGGGCCTCCAAGGAAACCTTCATCATTCCCCTCCCCTTATAGATTGGGGAAATAAACTCACCCTGTAGAGTGCTTGCGTAGCACGCACAAAGCCTTGGATTTGATTCCCAGCATTGCATAAAATCAAGAGCAGCAGCTCAATGTCTATAAGCCCAGCACTCAAAGGCAGAGACAGGAAGATCAGAAATTCAAGGTCAGCCTTAGCTACTTGGTTACTAGTGAAGTCCAGGCCAGTCTGGACTACATGAGATAATGTCTTAAAGGCAAACACACACACACACACACATCTATGCAGAGATTCTTATGGTAAGTTTAATTTATAAATTTGGAGCTATAAGAGATTAACTAATTGTAAAATAGAGCAACATACTGGTCTTGCTATGACAGTTCTTAACTCAGATGGCTACTAAATGACTACCAGGAAAGTAGACCTTTGGCTTCATCTATGTACTATTTTTGGATTGTAGCTCAGACCATATAAAGGGATAACTTACACATGTAGGTGGGGTGGGTGGTCATTATATAACCCAAATGCTACGGGCTCTACTCTTCGACACATCCAGACTCATGTTAGTGCTGACCATAGGGTCCTTGTCTCCACCTTCTCAGGATCTCGGCCTCTTAATGGTTTCTCTTCTCTGTGTGGAACCCAACACAGAGCAGAGGGGAACTAAACACATAGGCTGTGCAGTAAGAGTGCTGTGTGTCTTTGAGCAAGTCACTTGCTTACTCTGAGTCTCAGCCTCCTGTCAGCCTGGTTCCTTATTTGTAAAGCAGTCTTAAGAATCTGGTAAAAATTGGTGAGAATTAAGTGAGAAAATTCACGTGACACCTCCACCCTCAAAGACTTAGTATTCCAGGGCATGCATACAGTTCCCAGCCTGAAACATCTGTTATGAGATGGTTCCCTTTCCTTTCTCCTTGACTCTGGTATCTAAAGCTGTTTGACCAACAGACCTTAGATAAGAGACAGACCCACAAAGGCTCCCTACTCCGAGCCTCAAGAGACTATCAGAGTCTAGTTCCTGCCCTATTCCTGGAACCAGATACTATGCCATGAGGGGACCAGTGATCCAGAAACCTGGGAAGTTCAAGTCTGCCATTGACATAAAGATAAAGAGTCTTTCTTTCAACATGACTTCAGCAGTAGCCACCACCTACCTGAGTACAGGGAAAAGAGAGCAGAAATGATATGATATAAGAAATAGCAACCTAGTGTTAATCCATAGCAGCTGAGTTGTGAGTGACTGTACAGCCATATATGCACAAAGCTGGTCCTGAGTCACAGCTTGACCCTTGCTTGTGTCATGGCTACTATGTACTGTTTGCTGGAGTCCTGTCTTGTGACCCTCGTTCTGGTAATTGCACAATTTCAATCTGAAGACCCATCTCCATAAAGATGATTTAAATGGGTTCCACACCAGTCTGTTTCCAGAGGTGGGCATGTGATCTGTCCTGACCAATAACAGCACTGCCTTCTCCTGTCTATACTTGGTTCTTGGTTGGGTGCTATATGAGAACCAAGGCTCTGAATGTTGCCGCAGGAATGGTGCTGACGGATGGAGCGGCACAGTTGGCAAGAAGCAAGCTTAGAGTTCTGAGAGCACCAACTAGGGAAGTGTCCCTGAGGTAAAGCTGGTGCTGGTGGAGGAAACTGAGATGATGGGTGTCAGAGCACAGCCCTGCCAGCATCACTCAAGCATGCAATCAGGTCAGCCCAGGGGCCTTTGCTGATTGTCTCCTCCCTCCCTCCCTCCCTCCCTCCCTCCCTCCCTCCCTCCTTCCCTCCCTCTGTTTATTCTTCTTACCTTTCCTTCTTTCTCTTCCTTCCTTTCCTCCTTTCTTCCTCTTCTTCTTTCCTCCCTCCTTCCCTTCCTTTTTACCTTCCTCCCTCCCTCTGCCCATCCCTCTCTCTCATCCTTCCTTCCTCCTCTTCCTTCTTCCTTCTTCCGCCCCTACTAGGTATGAACTAATAGAGTTTCTGCTTGGGCTCAGCTAGTTTCTGCTGGGTCTCTGCCACTTGAAATCAAGAAGGAGCCGACTAATGGGCTTTGGGCTTAATGGATATATATCTTTCAGTCTGAGTACTAGACTTTCAACCTTGACAGGGTCCAGTGTTTCTCTCTCTCTCTCTCTCTCTCTCTCTCTCTCTCTCTCTCTCTCTCTCTCTCTCTCCTTTGCCCAGTTCCATCTGACTGGAGAACCAAGGCAAGAAACAAAGTAGCTCAGAGATACTTCTGCCTGCTGAGTTATTAAAAGCAAGACTTTAGCAGTATGTTAAGAATTTACCTCTTATTCATGCTCTTTGGTATGTAGGTAGGGGGAGTCAAGAGTGTAAGGCCATTTTGCCTAGGGATTTGAATAAACATCTTTTCTTCTTGTAATATGAACGAATGGCAATGTAATGCCTTGTTTATGGGATTTAAAAAGATTTGATGCAGTTTACCCTTCTAGACTCCAGGAGGACCTGTCTTATAAAACTATCTCTGCAGAGGTGCCAGCCCCTCACATGAACAGCTTTGCAGGTGACACTGGCCTCGGCCTACTGGTCTACCTGCTGGCCAGTCTAGAGCTCACTGACTGAGCTGACCCACAGCTCCCCTGCCTCCTGTCACCACTATCTCATCTGGAACCTGAGCAAACATCTCAGATCACCGGCTCTACTGCCAACAGCGAGTATTATCCCTCTCCAGAATACGCAGGCAGAAAAAAACAAATCGTTATACCGCCAGGCTGGCCAGCATCTGGAAAGGCCAGTCAACCTAGTGACCCCATCAGAGCCATTCTTAACTTCTGACCAGAACAAAACTGATCTGCACTCTGCCCTTCTCCTAGGCCCTGCGCTGTGGTGTCACCCACACCACCCTCCCACTCCTTTGCCCAGGCTATTCTCCCCAGTCAGCGTCCTCCATTCTGTCCTACTCAACACACATCCTTCTCAGAATCCTTTTTGCCTGTTTTGAAACTAGATCTCTCCAAGGACAGGACCCGCTCCCATGCCTCACAGTCCTCAGATGGAAAGTTCCAGGCTTTTTGCGCTGCACCTGTCCTGCAGTCGTCTTCGAAAGGTGAGTTTTTTATGTAGGTCTCAGTCAACATTCTATCCTTCAGTCTGCTCACCTCCTCAACTCAAAGTCACCTTGTTTCCTCTGGATTACAGCCATGCCTACATCCTGTGTGTTCTCAAAACTCAGAACTGAAATATCGAACTCCAAAATCCTGTGTTCTGTAGTCATACAGTGAACGTTTTGAACAATCCCACTTTCCCTTTGAATTCACACATTTAGTTCTGTGGGCTTGGCTCACTGAGAGCCCATGGTTCCTGGGTTCACTCTCCAGTACCACAAATACTAAAACAGAACAACAAACAATAAAAACTCAACAAATACCTGCTGGGTTCCCACATGTACCAGGCACAGCCAGGTTAACATGGAAGCACTGTTATCTTCTGGAAATAGAAGGATCTTTCAGTCAGTTGTTGTTGCTGCATGAGACACATTTCTAAACTCTGTGACTTCAAGCAATAAAACTTACTTAGCCTGACAGTTGACTGTCAGGATTTGGGTCAGGGATGGCCAGACAGTTGGCTGCTCTGGGTAACAGTTGGGTTCATTCTCTCATCTGTAGTAGGTTGGTAAGTGAGCCACATGGAAGGGTCCACAGTCCACGCTCCCCCTCACCTAAGTGTCCCTCCTCATGGCTCTCTGACTGCTATGGAGAGCTTGTGCTTTCTCCTATGGTGGTCTCAAGGCAGCCACATTTGTTACATGGCAGCTGGTTTCCAAAAGTAAATTGGAAGTTAACAAAGTTTTAAAAAGATGGATCCCGGGCTGGTGGGAAGGCTGAATGGGAGAAAAGTGCTTGCTATGCAAGCCTGACAACCCAAATTCAACCCTGGTAACCATGTAACAAAAGCTGAGACTGTGTTCTGTGTCTGCAGTCCCAGCACACCTGGGTCAGCATGGGGGGGGGGGGAGGGGATGAAAACAGAAGCTTACAGGGAAGCCAGCCAGGGCAGAGTACATGGGAGGGCAGAGACAGAGAGGCCTGCCTCCAAACAAGGCAGAAGGGAAGAACCTACTCCCAAAAATTGTCCTTGACCTCCACATATGCAGTGTAGCATGATGTACCCACATGCACATACAAAAATACACTATATATATATATATATATATATATATATATATATATATATATATATATGTGTGTGTGTGTGTGTGTGTGTGTGTGTGTGTGTGTGTGTGTGTTTAAAGTGAGATCTAGAAGTGACACAGAATCCTCTTGCTTCTTCATCCTGTCAGCCAAAACAAACAGTGACATCCTAAAGTCCTTCAATGGAACGAGAGACATGCTTCACTTCTTTTTTTTTTTTTTTTTTCTTCGAGACAGGGTTTCTCTTTATAGTCCTGGCTGTCCTGGAACTCACTTTGTAGACCAGGCTGGCCTCGAACTCAGAAATCCGCCTGCCTCTGCCTCCCGAGTGCTGGGATTAAAGGCGTGCGCCACCACGCCCGGCTCTTTTTTTTTTTTTAAGATTTATTTATTCTTATATCTAAGTACACTGTAGCTGTCTTCAGACTGCACCAGAAGAGGGTGTCAGATCTCATTATGGATGGTTGTGAGCCACCATGTGGTTGCTGGGATTTGAACTCAGGACCTTCGGAAGAGCAGTCAGTGCTCTTAACCACTGAGTCATCTCACCAGCCCCCCATGCTTCACTTCTTGACCAGTGAAAGGACAAATATGGAGACTGTCTACCAGGAAGGAGCAGGACCATGGATAGACAGAAGAACAATGGAGAGAGCTAGAGTGACAAAGGACTGTCACTTGAGTGTCCTCCTACAGATTATGCAGCTGTTGGGAAAAGCCTGAGGAAGTGATATTTAAATTACAGTGGGAGAGGCCAGGAATCTCTAGTCTGTGAAGCCAGGGGAAAGATCTAGCATAGAGTCTAAAGTGGGGATGGGCTAGGCACATTTTAAGGACTAAAAAGGACATGGGTTGGGAACGTAGATAGACAGAGAGTGCAGCTGGGAGATCAAGCATTCTGGGAGAAACAGAGCACCTAGAGGAGGGAGGTGGGATTTTATTCCCCAAGCTGCTTACGGAAACCAACCATGGAAGGGTTTGAGACACCTGTTGATATAATCAATATTGTGAAAGATCACTCGGTTGCCCTGCAGAGGACAGGCTGTGAAGTCCACGCGTGGAAGCCACAGAACAGTAAGGGCTGAAGTGGGAGCCAAGGACATGCGGCTTGTTCTAGATCCTGGTTGTTGAGAGGAGACCAGAGAGAGGTAGGTACAGGACTTGGGTCAGCAGGAAGTGTTTCTGTCTGTTCCTCACCCGAGAATGCAGAACCTGTGTTCTGCCTCTCCAGGCTTCTCAGTTTCCTGGATTATTTTGAATCAGTACTTTTGCATATAATAGGGCCTTTGATAAAAGGCTCTGCCCTCTCACCAGGGTTCATTTCCTGTCCTTGACCCACACATGCCCTTTGCTTCAGCCACACACCATTCCTTGTGGTCCCCAAGGGTGCTGGTTTATGACCCTGTGTATGATACACGCTGTTTCCTCTGCCTGAGGGGGCTTTTGTCCTCACATTCCTTACTTCATGGACCCAGTTCCTGCCACTCCTTTACAATGTCACAATGTTACAAAGTCTATTGGGTTTCTCCTGGAGTTTCAGTTGTATTTAGATTTCTGCGCACTTGGCTGACACATGGCAAGAGAGATGGGTCACTTCATCCTTTTTCTGACAACTGTGAGCTTTCCAAAGGCAGAGACTGTTTCTAGAAGCCCTTGATGGTTCCTGGGCACAGCAGACCGTGAGAGTAGCCTTTATTCATCTGTTGCAGTTGTCAGCTCAGAGGCTCACTCTCTCTGTCTGCTAACCTAGGCCTAGTCCTGGAAGCTTCTAGCCTCTGAACAATCTAATCTAGGCCTAGAATGTTGTCACTGATGATAAGGTCACCCTTTCTAGTTCTCACTGAACTCTGGCTAGCTAGTTCAACTCATCTGTTCAAACTACTCCCAAGCTGACTGGTTCAATGTGGCTTTTCTCTTGGCCTCTGACTTTTTGCTTTGCTTGGCCTTAAACTAACTCTGGCAATCTGTTCTAATCTTTTGGTTCCTTCTTATTCTCTGGCTCAGTCTGTCTTCCACCTGTCTCTGTAAAACTCTCCTGGTAAAACTGCCCCCCTTCCTCTCCCTCTCCCTCTCCCTCTCCCTCTCCCTCTCCCTC